>QRDG01001688.1:30527-156847 GCA_012064385.1 Puccinellia tenuiflora | reverse complement strand
CAATAAAGCCTTGGGCGCGCGGTTGGCGCCCTTCACTTCATCCATTACTCCTCTGCACACTTATCCCAATGCCTCCATCTCTCCAGAGCGCTCCGTCTCCAAAATCCTCCTTCTCCAGCGACCATGGCGCCCAAGAAGGCAACCGTCGACCAGAAGGGCAAGGCCGGATGCAGACTGGCACGTCGGCGGCGGCAGCGGCGCGGGTGCTGCACCCCAGGCGGCGCTGTCGGAAACCCGCGTCCGTGCGGCGGCGCTTGAGAAGGTGCGCCACCTGGCGGACGCCAACACCACGAGCTCGGCGCCACAATCATGGAGGCGGCCGGCAGCAGCAAGGTCGGCGCGGGTACTACCCCATCTTCCTTCACACCCTCTACACCGGCCTCGTTCCTCCCTTCTCCAGCTTCCTCATGGGGATCTTGAGGGTACCGATCCAACTCCTTCACCTCCACCCAAACTCCATACCATCCTCCCATCTTCGCCTATCTCTGCGAGGCGTACGTCGGCATCCATCCCTCGGTGGATCTCTTCCGCAGCTTCTACGCCCTTCGGAGCACCGCGTCGATGAGCGGCTCGGATGCGTCTCCTTCTGCATCGCCGCCGCAGGAGCGAGGATTACATCCCCATCCCATGCATGGCTCGGCGAGAACGCGGTCACCAAGATAGCGAAGAAATGGAGGATTTCCGCCAGAAGTGGTTTTTCGTCAACACCAAGTCTCGAACCGCCTCCTGGAGTACCCGTGGCGCCCCCGAAGAAGTGGGCGCGCTGGGCGGCGGCGACTTCGGGGCCCCAAGCTTGAGGCGGTGTACGAGCGCATTCGGTGCTCCGCGAGGTCGGGGCTCACCGGCCAGATGGTGGCGAGGGATTTCATCAAACAGCCGCATTGCTCCCTCAGTGGCACTCGAGCTGATGTGGACGTACTCAGGCTCGGAAGACAGGATGCGCCTGTGCGCAGATGACTTCACTTCGCGACGATCTGAAGCAGGTCAAGAGGGTCCTCTTCGCCACGGCGTCCATCCCGTCCCCAGCCAACGACGATGCCTTGCCGCTGTTCACCTATGTGGAGGAGAGCGTGCGCGAAGCCCGCCAACGCTTGCCCAGTTTCAACGAATGCGGCATCAGGCCTGCAAGACTCCGCGGGCCCCGCAGCAACCCGTGGGCTGCGGAGCTGGAGCAGGTGGCGAATCGCCGGAGCCGGACGAGGCTTAAGACACTGGCGAGACGAGGCCTCGAGAGGCGCCAACCCCTCTGGGCGAGGATGAGGCCTCGAGAGGCGCCGATCCCTCGGGAGGCGACACGGGCTCCTCAAGGAGCATGCCGCCTGGCGAGGACCTCCAGGAGATCTCCTCCAGCGGCGACGAGGAGGATGCCTTCCGCGTGGCCTGCTCCCGACGCATCGTAGAGGGGAGAGGAGGAGAGCGGCAACAGGGAGGACACCGCGAGCCCCACACCACGGCCCTCGACACAAGAACGCCTCGCAGGGGGGAGCGCCCCCGAGAGGAGGTAGGAGGGGCCTCAAGGGTAGCCAGGGCGAGCAGCCCCCAGCCTCCGAAGGCAAAGAAAAGGGTGTGGAGGATAGCCGATGAGTAAGCCTCAATTCTTCTTTTCTTTAGCATTTTGCTTCTGAGAATCCTCTTGACGGATCTTCTGCTTGTTTGTCTTCAGGAACCCTACGGCCACGAAAGCGGCGGCTCCGCAAGCTGGCGAGGCCGCGACGCCCCCCAGCGCACGCCGGCGGTGGCTGACGAGCCGCAGCACGCGGTGCTCCTCCCACGGGCGAGCGCGCGAGGAGGAGGACGACGACGTCGTTGAGGTGGTGCCGCCGCCCGTCCGGACCACTCTTCCTCCCGCGGGTGAGCACCGCGTGGAGGAGGTGTTGAAGAGGGCGGCGCCATCGCCAGCTCGGGCAGCCACTCCTCCCGCGGTGGAGCACCGCGCAGAGGAGGTGATTGAAGAGGTGGCGCCGTCGCCAGCTCGGGCCGCCGCTCCTCCCGTACAGTAGGAGGCGACGGAGGAGGAGAGGGTGGATGAAGAGATCATCATGGAGCCGCCTCCGGAGGGGGAGGAGGCTCCCACTAGAGGGGCTGACGCGCCGAGGCCGTGGCGGACACGACCACCACGGAAGGGGCAGGAAGCGCCCCTGAGGAGCAGGAGGTGGAGGCGCCTCTGGAGCCCATAGACGCCGGAGCTGGGGCGAGAGGACGCCAGCCCCAGAGGGCACCTGATGCGGGCGGCGAAGGAGGCGCCCACACGAGCCCCCAGGCCGTACCAGAATGCGGCCGTGAGCCCGAGGCAGGGTGCCTCGGGCGCCTCACTGAGGATCGAGGCCTCTGCACCCTGTAGCGGTGCGGGGACCTTGCGCTGCGGGAGCCGTGGCGCCAAGCGGTTCGTCGCCAAGTCGTCCTCGGCCAGGCTGGCGGATGCTCGATGTGCTGGAGGCGCAGCTCGCCGAAGAGGAACTCACCAGGGCGGAGGAGCGGGCGAGACTCGACGAGGGCTGGGCCCTCCTCCGCGAGAGCGTGGAGAGCTGCCGCCGGCAGGACGCGGCGGCCCTGGCGGCACGCCAGGAGGCCATGCGTTTCGCGAAGAGACCCGCGCCAGCGTGAAGCGAGAGGCGGCGGAGACCATGGAGCAGCTGGACGCCGCTCGGGAGGCGCTCGAGGCGGGAAACGGCCTCCAAGCGACAGGAGGTTGCGGCCTTGGAGCAAAAATTTCATCACGCACTCCAAAACTATGGAGAGCAGCTTGAAGGAGCTCCGCGATAGGCTGGACGCTCGCGAGGTGCAGCTGACCAAGCGCGAGGCAGAGCTCACGCGACGCGAGGGAGAGCTCTCCTCCCGTGAGGAGGAAATGTGCCGACGCGAGGAGCAGGTCCAACAGCATGAGGCGGACCAGGCCACCCGCGAGGAGCAGCTGAAGGCTCGCGAGGGCCGGGTGGCCAGGGACGAAGCCACCTACGCGAGCGCCACGCGAAGGCCAACGCCAGCCTCGCGGAGAAGGAGAAAAAACTGAAGGAGGAGGCCGACGACAGGGTCAAGCTCATCCGCCCTAGACCTCGCCAAGGACTATGACGAGAAGGCTAGGAAGCAGAGGAGCGCTTCAAGGCGAAACGCGACGAGCTCCAAAACCGCGTCAAGGAGCTCGAGAAGGAGGAGAAGCGGATGACCTACTGCATTCAGAGCGCCAGGGAGGCCTAGGCTCGCGCGGAAGGGAGAGTCACCGCCCTAGAGAAGGACCTGAGCGAGCTCCACCAGTAGGTGGGGCCGGTCGTGAGCCTTGTGGAGGAGGCACGGAGCAACGCGGAGATTGGCCGAACCATGACGCGCCAACCGCCAGCTCATGCTCCAAGACTTGATGCTCCGTGCGCGAGCCGTTGGGAACCGCCTCGGGGCCGAGGTCCCCAACTTCGCCGCAGGAGGGAGCGACGACCGAGGCCGCGTACACGTTCTTCTTTGAGCAGTTCCTCGCAAAGCTTGAAGAGACCGCGAAGGACCTCGACGACCGCGTCGTGGAGGAGAGCCGCGATCTCCTCGTCCTCGTGCCACCTACCGAATCTTCGCCAACCTCGCGAGGCTCTAGCCCTCGCTTGACCTCGAGGCCGTGACGGCGCCGGTCGACCTCGGCAGCCGCGTCGTGCTAGCGACAGGACGCGAAGGCCGCGGAGGCGTACGCCAAGATCTTCGACCAAGTCGAGGTTGATGAGGAAGAGGCCAACGGCGAGGAGAGGATGCAGAAGGGAGGAACGCGTCACCGCGGGGCGACGTGGGCACCTCGGGAGGCTCGCCGCCTGAGCTTCTCCTGTGGCTGGATGTGCATGAGGCACATATTACCTTAGCGTTTGCTTGTAAAACTTTGTAAAGACTTGTTTGTGTCATTTTAATGTGCTTGGTGAATTTCCCTCGGGAGGCTTTTATCTTTTCCTCTTCATGTCTTTTTCGCTCTACGTCTTAGGTCCCTCTCTTAGCGCTACACCACCGCCGCATTCGGTATGTGAGAGTCAGGGCTCCACAAGGCCGGGGGGTGCGTGAGGCCTCGAGAGGTAAGAGCTCCCGAGGCGCGATGCTCGAGGCTCCCTTTAACGCGCAAGCAGCCATGAGGCATCAGGAGAGAGAAAAGAGGCTCGAGTTGACAAAAACCAGCAAAAGGAAATTTAATAACCAAGTGTTTGGACTTAGCTTCGCGAGGCGTTTTTCGCCTTGGAGAGGGTGTTTGGCTCCCTGACGAGGCGTTTTTGCCTTGGAGAGGGTGTTGTTTCCCTGTGAGGCATTTTCCTCTCGAGGTTGCCTGAGGCTTGTTTTGAACCCGCTTTCCTGCGTTTGGACAGATAGGCATACCCACAAGCAATACATAGCTAGATAACTTCATGCGTGCTCGTAGGTTCCTTCATGTGTTGTCTTGCGAGGAGAACAGGCACCAAGGTCCTTGGTGAGTTGACGTGCACGGGAGTCGGTCCATGAGTTCAGAGCTCCTTGGGAGTTGACATGCATGAGAGCTGACCCGTGAGTTCAGAGGCTCAGATTCCTTGGGTTTGAGGCGCTGCTGGGATGCTCCCGAGGCACAGGCACCATGTCCAGCCCCCGCTCGCGAGATACATAGGAGGGATCATACGAGCAAGGATGAACAGCAATAACATAATGCTTACCAAAGCAACAACATATGCTGGCGAGAAGAACAAAGGTTCAAAGTGACTGAAACAGAGGTTCATTACACTGGCAGGCCAGAAAACAAAATCCGCCATGTCAGAGCATGGGGTTCCACATGAGTGGCTGAGACTCTCACGGCCCGAGGCGACGCATGTAGAGAGAGCTCAGAGAGGGGGCCCCTATGCGGGGGTGGCTTTAGAAGCCTGCGGTCCACCATGCTGGGCATGGGGATCCAACTCGCCAAGGCATGGTGCTTGAAGAAGTCACCTTGCCGAGGCGTGGTGGCTTGGGAGTCTTCTCGAACGGCCCGCGGCAACGTATAGTAGAGAGGGGAGCCCGAAGTTTTCCTCGTGGAGGAGGATGACGGCGGGAGGCTCTCCCCTTGATGCAAAAAATTGCTCGTCGAGGACGATTAGGGGTAGAACTTGCGTAGGTGCTGGATGTTCCAGGGGTTGGTGACAGGGATGTCGTCCTCCGTCTCGAGCCGCGCAGAGCCAGGCCTGGCGATTGTGCACGACTCTATAGGGTCCTTCCCACATTGGCGAGAGCTTGTGGAGGCCTGCCCTGGAGAGGATTCTCCTCAGGACAAGGTCTCCTGCTTCGAGAGTGCGCGGGCGGATGTGGCGGCTGTGGTAGCGACGAAGGTCTTGCTGGTACCTTGCCGCTCTCAGGGCCGCATTGCGGCGGAGCCCCTCGAGCAGCAGCAGGTCATGGTTGCGGAGTTCGTCCTGCTCAGCCTCCTTGAAGGCCAAGACTCGGGGAGAGCCGTGGGTGATCTCGCTGGGAGGACGGCTATCAGCGCCATAGACGAGGGAGAACGGCGTCTCACTAGTTGGCTTTGTTGGCGTGGTGCGGATGGACCAGAGTACCGAGGGGACTCATCGATCCAGTGCTTGCCGCTGGCCTTGAGGCGGTTGAAGCTTCTCGTCTTGAGGCCCTTGAGCACCTCGGCGTTGGCTCTCTCAGCCTGCCCGTTGCTTCGTTGGTGCGCCACCGAGGCGTAGCAGATTTGGGCGCCGAGGCTGCCGCAGTAGGACTTGAAGGCGCCGCTGATGAATTGTGAGCCGTTGTCGGTGATGATGCGGTTGGGCACGCCGAAGCGGCAGACCAGGCTTCTGATGAATTTCACTGCTGATTTCGTCGGGATGGTGCGCACGGGTTCCACCTCAGGCCACTTGGTGAATTTGTCGATGGCGACGTAGAGGTAGCGGTAGCCCCGAGCGCTCGCGGGAAGGGTCCCAGGAGGTCCAGCCCCCAGAACGCGAACGGCCAGGAGAGCGGGATGGTTTGGAGTCCTTGCGCGGGCTGGTGGATCTGCTTGGCGTGGAACTGGCAGGCGTCGCAGGATTGGACGATTGCGGCTGCATCTTGAAGCACTGAAGGACAGTAGAAGCCACTTCAGAAGACCTTGCCTGCAAGGGTGCGCTAGGACGAATGGTGGCCGCACTCTCCGCTGTGGATGTCGTTGATGAGCTGGCGGCCTTCCTCGCCAGGGACGCACCGCAACGCAACCCATTGGGGCGCTTACGGTACAGGTCTCCATCGTGGAGGCAGTAGGACTTGGCCTGGCGAGCACCCTTTCGGCTTCAGCATCTTCTTCGGGGAGGACTCGATTTTGCAGGTAGTTCTTGATCTCGTCGATCCAACCAGTGTCTTGGCGTACCAAGGTCATCAGCAAGCGATCGCCTGAGGGCAGCCCGCAGTTTGGTGCTCCACTTGATGGGGCTGGTGGGAGCTCCTCATTGATGCTCATGTTGACCGCTGGTTGCTTGACGGGGACTTGGCGAGTCTTTCCTCGAACACTCCAGGCTTCTGTGCTTCTCTCCTTGCTGCTCGCCTGGCGAGTTCATCTGCCTCTTGGTTTTCTCCTCGTGGGATATGCTTGAGCTCCATGCCCCTGAAGTGCTTCTCGAGTTTGCGTACCTCTTCAAGGTAGGCCACCATGTAGGTGTCCTTAGGCGTGTAGCTTTTGTTGGAGAAGTTGATGAGGAGCTGAGAGTCACCCTGATGAGGATGCGCTTGATGCCGAGGGCAATGGCAGCTCTGAGCCTGGCGAGGAGGCCTTCGTACTCAGCAATGTTGTTGGAGACCTTGTCGTTGTCCTTTAAGCACAGCTGGACGGTGTAGTAGAGCTTGTCGCCTATCGGTGAGGTGAGGACAGCACTAGCCCCTGCACTCCGGGCCGCGAAGGCGCCGTCAAAATGCATGGTCTAGTGGCCTGGTTCCGCCCCTCCTGAGGTTGTAGCTTCCTCCTCTTGAGGCTCTTCTTCACGCGTGTCCGTCCATTCGGCCATGAAATCGGCCAGCGCCCTGCCCTTGATGACCCTTGTGGTGTCAAACTCCAGCTCGAAAGGTTGTAGCTCGATGCCCCAGCTTGCGATGTGATCTGTTGCGTTTGGGTTGCGCAGGACTTGCTCCAGGGGGTATGAGGTGACCACCTTGATGGGGTGACCCTGGAAGTAGTGGCGCAGCTTCCTGGAGGCGCTGAGGACCGAGAAGAGGAGCTTTTGCTGCATGGGGTAGCGCTCGCGAGCGTCCCGCAACACTGTGCTAACAAAGTACACGGGATGCTCGACGAGGGTAGTTGTTGGCATGGCAGCGGTTGGCTCCTCTCGAGGCTCGGTGGAATCCTTGTCGATGTTTTCTTGAGGCCCCTCTTGTAGAGGCTCGACATGAGGCTGGAGGCTTGACGAGGGTGCTTCCTTGTCGGGGCGCTTTGGGCTTCGCGAGGCAGGCCTCTGCTTGGCGAGGACTGGCTCTTCCCTTTCAGCCACCAAGACCGCGCTTGCCGTCTGAGGAGTGGCTGCAAGATACAGCTTCAGAGGCTCGCGAGGGCGTGGGGCAACCATGATGGGTGGGCTCGCCAGGTATTTCTTCAGGTCCTCAAAGGCCTTTGCTGCTTCAGGGGTCCACTTGAAAGGACCGGACCTCTTCATGATCTTGAAAAATGGCAGCGCCCTCTCGCCGAACTTGGAGATGAAACGGCCAAGGCTGGCCATACATCCCGCTAAGCGCTGCATGTCCTTGAGGCGACGAGGAGGCTGCATCTCTTCTATGGCTCTGATCTTGTCAGGGTTTGCCTCGATGCCGCGATGAGACACCAGGAACCCGAGGAGCTTGCCTGAAGGGACCCTGAAGACGCACTTGGCGGTTCAGCTTGATGTTCACCTTGCGCAGGTTGGCAAAGGCCTCCTCGAGGTCCTTGATGAGCGTGTCCTCTTCGCGGGTCTTGACCACGATGTCGTTGATGTAGGCCTCTGCATTCCTTCCCATTTGATCCCCCAAGGCGGTCCTCATGAGGCGCTGGAAAGTGGCGCCGGCGTTCTTCAGGCCGAAGGGCATGCAGACGTAGCAAAACACACCACAAGGGGTGAGAAATGATGTCTTCTCCTCGTCCTCCTTCGCCATCTTGATCTGGTGATAGCCTGAGAAGGCATCCAGAAAACAGAGGAGTGTGCAGCCGGCGGTGGAGTCCACGATCTGGTCGATCCTCGGGAGGGGATAGGGGTCCTTGGGGCAGGCCTTGTTGAGGTCGGTGAAGTCGATGCAGAGGCGGCTTCCTCCGGTGTGCTTGGGGACGACCACACCGTTGGCGAGCCAAGTGGGATGGACAACTTCCTTGATGATGCTGGCTTTCTTCAACTTTTCAACTTCCTTGACGATGAAATCTTGCTTCTCTGGCGCCTGGCGCCGCGCCTTTTGCTTCACAGGGCGTGCGTTTGGACACACGGCTAAGTGGTGCTCGATCACCTCCCTCGGTACTCCAGACATATCTGACGGTGTCCATGCGAACATGTCAGTGTTTGCCCTGAGGAAGGCGACGAGCGCGCTTTCCTATTTGGGAGGCAGGTTGGCGCCGATGGTGACGCTAGCCCCCGAGCCGTTTGCCTCAAGAGGCACTTGCTTTGTCGCGGCCTTCTCCTGAGAGAACAGCTGCTTCTTCTTCGCGGGGGACCTCGGGAGGGGCTCCTCGTCCTCGTCAGCGGGTGACGCCACCGCGGCAGCCTTGTAGGCCGCTTGCGCAGCATACAGGGCGTCTGAGACCATGCCACGGATGATGATGGTGCCACCTGAGCCAGGGAGCTTGACGAGGTTGTAGGCGTGGTGGATCACCGCCATGAACTTGGCGAGGGTGGGGTAGCCGAGGATGGCGTTGTAGGGAAGGCCGATGTGCGCAACGTCGAAATCGATCTGCTCGGTGCGGTAGTTGGCCTGGGTGCCGAAAGTGACGGCGAGCCTCACCTGCCCCAAAGGGGTGGTGAGACCCTCTGTCACCCCCGAGAAGGGCCTGGTGGGCATGAGCCGCTCGTAGGGCACCTGCAGCTTCTCGAATGTCTCGACAGAGATGACGTTGAGGCCTGCACCCCCATCGATGAGCGTCTTGGAGACTGCAATGTTGTTGATGGTGGGAGTGCAGACCAGCGGGATGGTGCCAACAGTTGAGGTGGACTTGGGGTGGTCGCTGGAGTCGAAAGTGATGGGGTACTGCGACCATTTGAGGGGCCTGGAGGCCTCGACCCCGGGAAGGGCTGCCGCGACCTCGCGAGCGAGTTGCTTGAAGTGGCGGTTGGAGCTGGGGACCTGAGCCCCGCCGAGGATGCAAGCGGCCCCGCGAGGCACCTGGTAGCCCTCAGGAGTCTCGGCAGGGAGGTTGTCGTTCATGGGCTGGGCGGCGTTGGCTTGAGGGTTCTGCTGGTAGTTGTCGTCGTAGTTGTTGTTCCAGCGTCGCCCCCCGCGGCCGCCGCGGCCGCCGCGACCTCGCTGCCGATCGTTAGCCTCACGAGCCTCGCGAAGCCTCTTGAGGTCGTAGCAGTCCTCGGTGGCATGGGAATGCCTGTTGTGGTAGATGCAGAAGGGACGATCATCTTTCTTCTCGGGTCCTGCGGCTGGAGTGGCAGCGCGAGGCTGCTTGGTGTCAGGCTCAGCCGCGAGGACCGTAGTGGTCTTGCGCTTCTCGGTGGACTTCTTCTTCTTCTTGGACCCCTCGGCGGGGTCCCCTGGCTCGTTCTTGACGAACAAGCGGCCCTCCTCAGCCTTGGCGCACTTGTCCGCCAAGTCGAAGAGCTTGACGACGGTGGTGATGTTGTCGTGGATGCCAAGCTTCTCGAGCATCCGCACATCCGTGACCCCAGCCTGGAAGGCCGAAATGACCTGCGCGTCTATGGCGTTGGGGATCTTGTTGCGCACTTGGCTGAAGCGCTGGATGTACTTGCGGAGGGTCTCGCCAGGCTTCTGACGCACGGCGCGGAGATCGTTGTACGTGAGGCCGCGCTCGTAAGTGCCCTTGAAGTTGGCGATGAAGCACCGGTAGAGGTCTTCCCAGGTGTTGATGGACTCGGCGGGGAGGTTCGTGAGCCACGAGGACGCGGAGTCCTTGAGGGCCATGGGGAACCAGTTCGCCGTGACCTTGTCGTCGCCCCCTGTGGCCTGGATGGCCAAGGTGTAGAGCTGCAGGAACTCCAGGGGTTGTTCTTGCCGTCGTAGCGCGGAGGAAGATCCGGCCTGAACTTGACCGGCCAGACGACGCGACGGAGGCTGCGAGTGAACACAACCGTCATGCCGTAGGTGACCGGGCTGTTGGCGAGGGCGGCGCGGAGGTGGCGCCCCGCGGTAGTGATGTCATGGACGGCGCGGTTGTGGCGATCCTGGTGGCGCTCGATGCTCACGCGTGCGTCCTCCAGGGCTCGCTGCACGATTTGGCATTCATGCGGCGACGACGCGTGCGACGCGGCGCGGTTGTCGCGAGGAGGGGCCCCGGCTGGAGCAGGTTGTGGTGGAACCGGTGGAGCTGGAGCGGGCGCGGGGTGACGAGGAGGTGCATGCGGCGCGCCGTGCGCCACGTCCCCTGCGCGTTCAGAGAGAACCAGCGAACGAGACGGTGCGGGAGCGGTGACGCGAGCGGCGCCGACGAGCTCGGAGAGGCGGTTGAGCCAGGCTTCCTGGGCCTCCGGCATGGGGCGGTACTGCAGCAGCTCCTGCGCCATGAGAAGCGCAGTCGCCGGGCTGGGCGCAGCGCGGCCCAGCGAGGAAGCAGCACGGTCCCGCGACGGGTGCAGGGAGGAGGCCTCCTCTTCGCCGAGGTCGTCCTCAGCGTGGTCGATGTCGTCGTCCTCCGGGTGCTCGACGCGGGGCTCGGGGTCGACGTGGCGCTCCGGAGCAGCACTTCCGCGCGGGCGGCCGCGCGGGTTGCCAACGGGAGCGGTGGCGGCGCTGGCCGTCCGGCGAGCGAGATGTTCGGCGCGAGAGATGCCGGCCATGGCTGTGTTGAGGTTGAAGATGCGCCTCAGCCCCCTACCTGGCGTGCCAAATGTCGGAGAACTGTCCCAGGAACTGGGTGTGTCTCACAAGGATCGAGTAAGGGGCTGAACACGGAATCAAACAACCCTCAACGTGCCTCGGCGACGGTGCTCGTCGAGCTCGCTGTGGGACAACACTGCAGAGATGAACGCACGGTATTACCCAGGTTCAGGGCCCTCTAGGTGAGGTAAAACCCCTACATCCTGCTTCGGATGTATTGCACTTGCTTGGAGAGGTTTGAGTACAGAGCGAGCTTGGCGAGCTCAAGGTGGCTACAATGGCTACTGCAGAACTCAGATCTAGGGTTGAACAAAGATTGAACCGAAGAAGAACCGAACCCCTTTGCCCGAGCGTGCTCCCCCTCCTTTTATAGGTGTCTCGGACCTCTTCCCCCAAATATCTTGGCGGGAAGGGTTACCACATGGCGACGAAGGAGGAGGCCGGGTGCACGGTAAAGGTAGAGTCCACCATAAAGGTAGAACCCATGGACGCGGTACACGGCAGGGGGCAGCGTCACAAAGCTGGAAAAGCCACCAACCAGCCGGACGGTGGGCTCGCGCTTGCTGAGATGGGATGGGTCCCACGGTGACGTCACCCTTGGAGGGCAGCTGCAGACGGTTCCCTTATCACCAAAGTGGCAATCCTTGGGGCTCCTTTGCTTGGTGCAGCTTTGTTGACTGCTTTATACATAAGAATGACAACTGTGGCGCTGCCGTCACCGCGCGCTGGCGCGGTCGTCACTCTGCCGAGGAGGCAGAGCTACCTTCGAGAGGAAGGAACCCTCGCGAGGCTGAAGGCCTCGCCGAGCCTTTTGGCTAGGTCCTTATCAGAATTTGCAGGTGGCATCTGAGATGCTCTCTCGAGGAGTGGTCCCTCGCCGAGGGAAAAAACCCTTGGCGAGGAGGAGAGGTCCCTCACGAGGGAAAAACCCTCGCGAGGCTCGCCAGGCTTGGAGAGCCTAGTCCTTAGCGAAATCTTCTGAATAATGTTGTGGGCCCTGGCAGGCTGGCCCGTGGTACCCTGGTTTCCACTGTGCCGACACAGGGTGGATTGAATATGGGGTCTCGTGGGCTTCTTTTAGGATGAACTCTTTTAGTTCACTAACGTTGGGCACACAAATACGACCATTAAATCTCAACACTCCTTCGGCATCTTCGGCAAAACCAGGGGCTTTGTCGAGAGACATCTTCGTCTTAATCCCTTCAATGCTCTCATGATCTTTCTGGGCTTCTTTGATTTGATCCATCAGGGTTGGGGCTAACTCTAGATTGGCAAGATAACCTTGGCTAACAAGCTCGAGTCCAAAATCTTCGAACTCCTTAAACAAGGCTGGTTGTTCGACTTGAATCAAGGCATTCAGGGCACACGGCTTGCGACTAAGGGCATCGGCAACTACATTGGCCTTTCCAGGGTGATAATGGATTCCAACATCGTAATCCTTGATCAGTTCCATCCATCTCCTCTGTCGCAGGTTCAACTCCTTCTGGGTAAAAATATACTTCAAACACTTATGATCTGTATAGATCTCACAGCGATGTCCCACAAGATAGGGACGCCATATTTTAAGAGCAAAAACAACAGCAGCTAATTCCAGGTCATGGGTTGGGTAATTTTCTTCATGCGGTCGCAGCTGTCGAGACAGATACGACACCACCTTGCCTCCTTGCATCAGAACACAACCAAGTCCGAGACGTGATGCATCGCAATACACGTCGAAACTCTTGGTGACGTCCGGCATTACTAGGACTGGGGCTGTGGTCAATTTCTTCTTCAACTCTTGGAAACTATCTTCACACTTTTGGGTCCATTTGAATTTCTGGTCCTTCCTTAACAGTTGGGTCATGGCCTTGGCTATACTGGAAAATCCTTCAACGAACTTGCGGTAATAACCCGCTAGTCCGAGAAAGCTGTGGATCTCGGTCACACTGGTGGGGGTCTTCCAGTCAAGAATGGCTTTGATCTTCTCCGGGTCAACAGAAACTCCTCCGACAGATATGACATGTCTGAGGAATGCCACCTCTTTAAGCCAAAACTCACACTTGCTAAGCTTGGCATAAAGTTGGTGCTCTCGAAGTGTCTCCAAAACTAGGTGTAGGTGAACAGCATGTTCTTCTTCGGTCTTGGAATAAACAAGAATATCGTCGATGAAAACTACCACAAACTTGTCGAGGTACTCCATGAAGATCTTGTTCATCAGGTTCATGAAATAGGCTGGGGCATTGGTCAGACCAAAGGACATTACGGTGTACTCAAATAATCCGTAACGGGTGGTGAAGGCAGTCTTGGGAATGTCTGATTCTCGGATTTTCAACTGGTGATATCCTGTCCATAGATCGATCTTTGAAAAGACTCGGGCTCCGTTCATTTGATCAAACAGATCCTCGATATTGGGAAGAGGATACTTTTTTTAATGGTCACGTCATTGAGCTTACGATAATCCACACACAGTCGTGTGGTACCGTCTCTTTTGTCCACAAATATGATGGGTGATCCCCAAGGTGAAGCGCTTGGGCGAATAAGGCCTTTACTGAGCATATCAGCCAACTGCTTCTTCAATTCCACTAATTCTTCTTGATTCATCCGGTAAGGTCTCTGGGATATAGGAGAGGTTCCTGGGATAAGTTCAATCACGAACTCAATATCTCTGTCTGGCGGCATACCAGGCAATTCCTTCGAGAAAACATCTCAGAATAGGTGAACAACACGAATCTCATCAAGGGCGGGTCGAGCTATGCCCTCATGGCATCCTGGTCTGGTCTGGCTGGTCTCAGATACATACTTCACTTCAACTCCATTGTCTGATGTGAGAGTAACGGCTCTCCTGGCGCAATCAATTCGGCCATGGTACTTGGCTAACCAATTCATTCCAAGAATCACATCTATGCCTTGGGTTCCTAGAACAATTAGGTCAGCTGGAAATTCCTCTCCTTTGATCTCAAGGGAAACGGCGGGGCAAAATAGTTTGGTCTCTACGGTGGAATTTGGGATTTGAATGACCATGGATTTGGATAAGAGGTTCTCGACTAAACCTCCCTTAGCAACAAACTCTTGGGTAACAAATGAATGGGTGGCACCAAAATCAAACAGAACAGTTGCAGGTACTGAGTTGACAAGGAACGTACCCAGCACAACATCTGGCGCTTCCTTAGCTTCTTCAGCATTGATGTGGTGCAGACGGCCCTTGACAACAGCAGCATTTCCGTGGGGTGCGGCATTCTTGCCATTTCCATTTCCATTACGGGCTTGACTAGGGTTCAGTGCAGGCTTCTTGGGATTGGGGCATTCTCTGGAGTAGTGACCTTTGGTACCGCATTCAAAGCATACAACATTGGCCTTGGGATTGAAGTTGTTGGGGTTTTCTCCTGGACGGTTGTTATCATTGGGATGGTTGATGTTGTTTGGGCGGTTTGGAAAGGTGGGGTGTGGGGCTTGCGTTGGCGATAAGCAGGCTTGGTGCTGGTGGAAAAGTACGAGGCTTCTGGCTGCTAGAACCTTCCGAAGCAATCATCCTTCTCTTGCGTCCTTCAAACATAGACTTGCGCTTGGTCTCCAGCTGGATAGCTTTGTCCACAAGTGACTCCAGATCAATGAAGTCATGGATAACCAAGGTGCACTGAAGTTCATCATGCAGTCCACTCATGAAGCGCTCGATCTTCCTCTTCTCGGAGTCGACATCATCAGGAGCATACCGAGATAAATCGGTAAACTCATCAAGATAGCCCACCACGTCTTTGCTTCCCTATCTCAGCTTGCGGAATTCATCTTTCTTCCTCTCAATAAGTCCGCTAGGAATGTGCTTCTTGCGGAACTTCTCCTGGAACTCTGTCCAATTGATCACATAACCAGCTTGCTGGAGAGCCTTGGTAGTATCCCACCAAGCTCGTGCAGGTCCAGCAAGATAGTGAGTTGCATACAGAACCTTCTCATTCTCCCTTACTGCGGCAACTTCTAAATTGTTGTTGATGGTGCGAAGCCAGTCATCGGCTTCCAAGGGGTGAAGTCCCTTGGAGTAGGTGGGTGGGTTGGTCTTCTGGAAATCACTCAAAGTGGATTGCAAGTGTCCATCTCCGTTACCATTGCCATTGCCATTGTCATTGCCATTATTGTTGTTCTGGTTGTTGTTCTGGGCCTTAGCGGTGAGTTGATGGAGAACAACAAGGTTGGCTTGACGCTCTTGGCGAGAGGCCTCGCGGTCCTCCATAATGATCCTAAGGAGTTCGGGCGGGGTAGGCTCAGGTGGTGGTGGTGGGTCGTTTCGACCGTGGCTTCCTCTTCGGGTGTCCACCATCCTGGGATTAAATGGGTATAAGAGGCAAAACAGACTAGGGATGTGCCTTACTTTAACAGGGTAGGGTTTCGAGTTGTTGGGATAAGAGGTCTTTACTACATAGAAGTTTTCGAGATGAATTTGCAAATTTCAAAATTTTCAAAGCACACAACAATATCAAGCAAAAGCATCACATGCATAAGTTCCACACATCTTACATGGTTGCTACAAGCATATGGTTTCAAAGGAACCATTACACGACTCAAAAGCGACTACAACTGGGTTGACCTAACCCTACGATAACTCGAGAGCGACTAAGTGATCCAGCTACTGTGGTGGAACACTCGGCACAACGTCGTCGGTGTCAGACTCGAAGGTACGCTCCTCTGGGTCCTCCTCGTCCTTGTCAAGAAGGGGCTCAATTGTCTCCTCCTCGTCATCGACGATCTCCTCCTTGTCGTCGTCCTCCTCATAGTCCATCTCCTCCAAGTAATCCTCATCGTCACTAATGAAGGCGCTGCTCTCCTTGCGGAGATCCTCGCCCTCCTCCTCCATCTCATCGGCTCGACGCTCAAGGTCCTCGATCATCTCGTCCTGCTCTGCCACTCTCTTGCGAAGCTTGGCGATGGTCTTCTTCAGGCGGATCCTCCTCTGGTGAAGGTCGGCCTTGTCCTACTGCAGGAGTGCAACACGGTCACGGCTCGCCTCGAGCGCGATGTGCTCAAAGTGAGACCGGTACCATCATGCTGCGTAGGTCCTCCTGGGTACAGTAAAGTAGGACCTCCATGTCCACGAGGTGCTCTCCGAAAGTGGGGTGGCGAACGGTGGAAGTAGGACGTCCCTCGGTGTCACGCCTCCCGTAGAACCTAAAAGGTGAGTTTGCCAACTCCTCCTTGTGCTCCTCACAAAGTCAGGCCAGCAGCCTCTGCATGGCACGACATAGTCTGTCGTCCCAGCTGGCATCCATCGTGGTGAAAGACAGCGTCCTGGAATGGGAGGAATTGATGTTCCCCCGGACAGATGACTCGATGAGCCAACTCAGGTTGCCCTTATCGTGAACGTCGACCTGTGCTCCACGGAACTCAGGAGCTGGGCGACCCAAAATGTCGCTCAACTTGTACAAGTACTTCTCGAACATGAGGTTGCCCTTCCCCTTAACTTGTAGAAACTCGGTGAAGTGTAGCGCCATCTACAGTTTTAAGCAAAAATTTAAGTTAGTGAGAGGATTAGGGTGCAAAATTTTATGTTTGGTGAGGCAACAGGTAAGTCAAAATTTTAAGCTTAATGAATTGACGAGTGCGTAAAATTTTAAGGATATCGGAAGGTTGCAATACTTAGTGAGAGTAAAATTTTGTATATATGAGAGGATTGGGAGATAAGCAATTTTTTGAAAATATTTCACTCCTTTGTTTTAGAAATTAATTTTTTTTGTAACTCCTATCTAACGACCATGCTAACTAAGGTCTCCTAAAGTCAAGATGTGCTCTGATACCAACTCTGTGGGGACCCCGGACTAGCTGTCCGAAATACCCGATTATGGTTCACACAACGATCCCATGATCAGTCTGTCATTGCCCATAATCCGAATTGGATACCAAAGTTTACATCCATTACAATACCGAGTTAAAGTCTTACATAATAGGTCATTTAGACCAAGTCTTACATAGTTGCCTTCATGGGCCAAATCAAAAGCATTCAGCGGAAGCTACGTAGTAGAAGTCCAACGCATCCTAACAACGACCCGACAGGCAGTTGACTAATGAAGATCCCTAGTTCGCATAGAAGTCTCCATACTCCGCTTCGGCGTAGTTCTCCTCGAGATCTGGCTAAGACAATAGCTAGGGACGAAACCAATATGAGTACAATGGGGATTGTACTCGCAAACTACCCCTAACGTGAGTATGCATCAGTTTTAAGTTGCTTACTATAACACTTGTATTTATTAAAACATCTCTATATCTTTATTGAAAAACATCTCTATATCTTTATTGAAAAAAAAAACATCTCTATATCCTTGTTGAAAAATATAAGAAGAAATCCATTACTATCTTTAGAGAAATCACCCATTTTATTATTTATCCAAAACTCCTCCTTTTTCCCGACCATGTCTCATCATGGTCCATTTGTCTCCAACAACTCATACCACTCCATTTGGTATAGTTGTGTAACATCACCTCCACACTTGTTTCTTTTACTTAAACTTTTCCAAAACTTTGCCAAAAACTTGCACATGGCCTAGGACAGCCTCCCAACTGTCCATATCCGAGGACTCGGCTATTCGAATAGTTTTACCCTCTGCAGAGGTAGCACGCTTTTCCCACATCCATCCGGTAACTCATCGTGTCTGCCACGTCCCGCCATACAAGGTGTATGCGAAGTTGAGCCACCGACCATAGCCTATCCTTTGCTCATGCTAGTATAGGACCCTACCGCTACGAATTCACCATTCCCTCGACACCTAGTACAGGATCCCCCGTCGAGGAACCTAAGTGTGAGGACTCGTAGTTCTGCCCGGCGACCCAAATATGGATCTTCAATCCTCCATCCATCAGATTGCTAGGACCCAGGTCAGGGGGTAGGTCGCCATGACCATCCCCTCATGGAACGAGGTCATCCTCGTTGTTGATGTAACACCCCCAAAAAATTTAGACCAATTTTAAATTATATTTGGACGCCGGAAAACTTTTTCTAGTTTTAATAAATGGTTCTTCAAATTTTATTGAGACGATTTGAGTTAGGTTTTTCTTTTCCTCTCTTATGTTGTCCGGGTGACCCGCAAACCACTACGCCGTCGGGACAATTCCTTCGTTTAGATTTCGCCCGATAAATCCTAACCCCAATCGGTCGGTCGTTGATAAACCCTTCGGTCCACCACCAAAGAAAATCCTATTTCCGTAGTTGGAAAAATTCTACCAAAATACCAGAGGATTCCCCTACCCTTATCTAGATGACCCACCCAAAAAATATTGTATACTCCGATGCAATATTTCCAATTTAGGGGTTAACTGTTAATATCGGTCCTGATCCCAAATTTATTCAGTCCACCTAGTAACCTCTGAAAATTCTCTTAATTTAGGGAGTTGCATATTTTTGCATTTCCTACACTTCTTCCGTTGAACCCAAACCCATTCGAGCAATTTTTAACCTACTTCCTTTGTAAGCCGAAAATCGATGTCGGTACGCGGCTTAGCGGACACTTTACCAAAACCACATTTCTAGATATTCAATTGAGCTCAAACTTCTTGGACACCTTCCTTGAACCAAACCTAGGCAGTGGTGAAAATTTGGGATTTTTCTGTGAAGGGCAAGACCCCGGCCTTTTCGTCGAGCACCTTATATGCATTTGGTTTTCGGAAAATCTTGCATTGCAAAGTTTGGAATCCTGGAGTCATTCTTGTTTTGTTGTGTTGCTCTCATCATTACGAACCCCGTGGTGCGACCCGTTTTCCGTTTAGAGCTCCGAGTCACCGGGAACGCACGATGCCGCTCGCGTCGTGCTCTGGACGTCCAGGACGCGCGCTTTGGCATGGCCTAAACCCCGCTTACTACCCTGGCCGGTGCCTAATCCGCTCGCTGCAGTAGACCTCGTGCGCCACTGTGCAACCAGCACGGCAGCCTCATCCTCTCCCTCCCCTTATCTCTCCCCTGTAGCCGGAGAAGCGTAAGCCATGACCTCAGGAGCAAGTAATGGCCACACCGGCCACCACCTAATTCTCCTCCTCTCCCTCTATATAAGGCTACCCCAAGCAGCCCCGAGCGAACCCTAGCCACCCCACCTCATTCCCTCTCCCCTGCCCTCCTCATTCGGTGCAAGAACGCGAGAGGAAGAGCCACCCAAAATCTCCACCAATTCTTTTCGGCCATGGCCACCGAGGCCATGTCGAGCACGAGCTCGAGCCGTCCACCACCCCCCAGCCCGAACCAACCCGCCTGCGCACCTCCCCCGCATGTGCACCTCAGTTCTCACCCCTCCCTGTAGAATACGTCGACGAAGAGGAGCGCGGGAACGGGCTATCCTTGCTCGGCGGCTGTGGCCGAGCCGACGAGCTCATGCGCGACGCGCAGCCGCGCAGGGGCCATCCCCGCCGACGATGTCGCCTCTCCCTCGACACGGACGTCTGCAGCCGTCCTCGGCCGGCCCGCCGAGCCACCTGCCGCCGCCGGCCGGCCTCTCCCCGAGCCGCCCGTGCCTCGTGTGCGGCAAGCACGTTGGGCTCGCGGGCGACGCACCGGAGGCGTCCCCGACGCCGAGGCCGCCTTCCCCGGCCGCGGTACGCCACCGCCGTTCCATCCCCGCCGACGCCGAGGTCCCCGGCCCACCCCATCGCCGCCCCCATCGCCTCCCGTGGACACGCCATGGCCGACGCGTGCGTCGACCACGGCGGCAACCGACGCCCTCCCCTGGCCCTGAGCCACCCCGGCGGCCGCGGTGTGGCCCGGCGTGGCTGCCCCATCTCCGGCGTCCGCCCCGGTCCTCCCGGCGGTCGGCAGCAGCGCCGACGGCCTCCTCCCGTGCCTGCCCCCGTACGTGAGCTGAGCAAGGAGAAGGCCAATCATTCGTTTGAGCTAGCTAAAAACGTATTATGTTTTTTTTCCTCAGCTTTCCGCTTTGCAGAAGAGAAGACGTATTCTCAGAAAGTGCGCGACCAGCCCAGCCCAGTCAGAAACAGCCCGTGCGGGTTTTTTTTCTCTCGAGTGGGCAGTGATTAGCTAATCATCGCTTGACCGTATCTTTTGAACCGTAGCTCCGATTGAGGTGATTCAAATTTGTAAATTCTTAGTTTGAAAATATCTATCCAGTGGTATAGGTTTTGTATTTTTGTAAAATGTTTATATGCTCAGCACCCGCGTATGCATGTATAGGTGTATTCCGCAGTACCGGCGAATCGAGGCCCTAACCCGCGACGTGTCCGTGACCCCAAGCCAAATGACGTCGATCGTCGAAGGCAAGCTAACCCCTTGCTATGATCCGTCCCGCATTGCTTGTTTGTTTGATTGCTTAATACTATGTCGGGTGATTATATTGTTGTTTGTATATTATGCTTGCCTGAGTGTTGTTCTTGTTTAGTATGAAACTTATATTATTGTTCCTGTCATGTTGCATATCCTGTCGTATTTTAATTTATTGCACTACCTTATATTACTTATCTGTGCAACACTCACATTCCCGAGACAATGGCCGGGTCTCCCGCCTCAAGTCAAAGGAATGGGGGAATTATTACAATTGTGCGTCTCGCGCTTGCGGGGCTTTGTTTGGTTCTTTTCCTCTTCGCCGAGGTGAGGAGCGGACGAATGTCGTCTTATGATCCTCGGGGTTGAGGGCATTCGCCAAAAGAGTTATTTGCCTTGTCCCTCCGTCAAATATGGTTGGCATAGACCACCCGGACTGCGACGCTTGGGAGCTGACTTTCCATTTGGTTCTTTTTGCCGAGGTTGCTGACACCACGTCGAGATTAACCCTCGAGTGGAATGGATGCTCTCTCATTTTTATGAGTGCTTTTCGATTCATTCTTTTACGGTGACACCGGCCGGGTTGCCCGCCACCGTCATCCGTTTGAAATTATGCTATTATTCTGTGAACACTAACCCCCGAGTGACACCGGCCGGGTTGCCCGCCACAGTCACCCGGGTATTATTATTATTGTTATGTTGTTGTTTATACATGCAAGTGTTATGTTTATTTAGTGTTGTTATTGTTATGTGCTTACCTTATGTTGCTAATGCCTTGTTATTGATGGTATATGATATTGATATCGTGATTGTTGTGCTGGACTAACCCCGGTTGTTTGGACTTGTTATGTTGAAACTTGAATAAATTGAAACAACCCTCCAAGCTTCGATAGGGTCAGTCCATAGTGCCATCAATCTGAACATCGAACGCACTACCACTGTCGCCCCAAATGGAAAGGCCGTAACCTATGTAACCTATCAGGCCTCCTTTGATGCTACCCACTTGGCAAGTCTAGTCGGATACTGCATAGTTGTGGTCGGGGCTAGTCTTGTGAAGGTTCCGGAGCTAGGCGTTGCTCATCCGTTGGGGACGTGCCGGATTCACTTCGTCATAAGGCATAGAGTTATGCTGGTAGCTATACAGGGAGTGCCTGGGTAGCGTGAACGGTTATGTATGAGTATCTTGCTGAGTTTGACTTAAGGATGATGTCCTAAAGTGCCGGCTGAGTAAGGTGCATCTAGATGGGTGGTCACTGCAACCTCTCGAGAGTGTGTCATCTAGCAGCTAGCCTTGTTCCTTGGTTATGGAACAATAGTTCAGTGTCGGTCACACTGTGTGCCTTTGTCGAGTCCGGAGGTCAAACGTAAGTATTGTTTGAAAGAAAGTTGAACAACCTGAATTCACTAAATGAACAATAAGATGCTGCAGGGAATGTTACTTGTGAGGTGAATGGGATGGCGGTGTGATGCGTTGGAAGCCTATAGTTAGGCCAGAGCCAACATCAACCGTGCATGCCCCGGGAGATAGCCAGAGTTGGCTAGATTGATAGCCAGAATTGTCTAGAGGCTTGGAAGCCTGATTGTGTTGACAGGAGTAGTTATAAGATTTGGTACCAACTGTTACACCCGTCTACTCGTCACAGGTAAGCTCGTTGTATGATTGCCGGTACACGATCCAACCCCACCTGGCTTGGACTCTGTACTGGTGATACCCCTGTTGCTTGCTCATGACATGTTTGGTTGTCAATGCCATGCTACTTTTATGCCATGTATCTAGAGTACACTTGCCATGTTGTAGGATTTTATTTACAGTGTATATGTTGTTGCATGATTGCTGGATTGTTTGTAGTGAGGGGCAATACTTGCTGAGTGCATAATAATGTACTCACGGGCCTCGTGTTTTGGCCAGATTTTGGCGAGGATTCATCTTCTACCTTAGCAAGGAGATGGAGCAAGAGCGTGCTAGAATCAGTAGCCCAGCCAGATACCTGTGGAATGGAGCCGCACCAAGCCGTTGCCGTATCTTTGTCTTCCGCTGCCAGTTAAACTCTGTCCCGTGCCATACTTGGCCATGATAAATGTTCATGCCTTGATGGCCTTGTAAACCATTTGTAGCCCTTTGGGCCTGATTGTGAAATGATATTTCCGCTATGTTGCATTGTCGTAACGTGCGTCCAGATATCCTGGGCTGGCGCACGGGGCGACCACCTCTCTGGCGACCTATGTCAGAGGGGGGTGCCACAGAGCATGGTATCAGAGCACCAGGCTGGCTGTAGACTACCCTAGCATGGAAAGCCCCGCCTTACTTTTGCCCGACAGTGACCCGATGGATTTAACCCGTATCTGCCTAACCAGCATGGCTCGTGTCAGTCAACAGTATGCTGCAGAAAAACTTGTCCCAATCTTACCCAACCAGACTCGCCGGTTTCTTCCTGGAGAAGGAATCGACACCACCCATTAGCATGGAACCCAAGTCCTAGCCACCTATAAATCCCACCCTCGCTTGCTATCCTTTGCAACCCAACTCTCTTGAAGCAGATCCCGCTCAGGAATCTTGCGCTCTCCTAAGTACCCTAGTTTGAGTTTAGATGGCACCTACCCTTATTTTCGAGACCACCGCTGAGTTTCGCCCCGGTTTTCCACCTCTGCTGTGGGAAGCTGCTCGCGATATTATTGGTTGTGTTTCTCGCCCGGTGTACCATGTATATCGGTCTAACCTCTCCTCCTGCGTGAGCGAGTATCATGCCGATGTGTATGTCGGCACAAGTGCCTTAGAAAGTGCGACACCGTATGTGAGTCAAAGCCACTTCGTGGATTCCCCTGAGATGGCGCTCCAAGTTGCAGCTTGGAAATGTCTCGCTCGTCTGCGGTACTTTGAAGCCGTGATGGAACCTCCCACCTCTCGCTTTTTCCCACCAAGATCCCTGGCAAGCCCCAGCCATCCCATGGTGAGCATCGAAATGATGCTCAACTCAACCTTGTCACATCTTGTAGCCTACGCCACCGCCTTGGAGAGCATCCTTGTCTACCACTTGGAAGAATGCCATTCCAATAGACAAGCCCTTGCCCAAGTCCCGCAGCCCGCTAACAACAACCCAGCTCCGCAAGGACCAGTAACCATTAAACTCCAGAGGCCAGCACCATCAATGGAAGCTCTGAAGTTTGGACTCGATACCTTTCATCCAGGACCAGCCGCAACCCATGACCTCCAACCCCTTCGCAGCTTTGGCGTTGTGCCAGAAGGCATCCCTGAGACTCTAGCCGTGGTGGCGAGGAGCCTAATGGATACCAAGCTTGGCCGAGGACCCAACCCGCAAGCCCCTGAAGATCTCAAAGTGGATGAAGCCCAGACCAAGTCCCCACCAAGTGAGGAGTCCTAAGTTGATAGGTGAGAGTTGTGAGGTTGTTTGTTCTGCTATGTTTGCTTGTATCGCCGGTTAGCTTGGTTGTGGACTTGCTTGTTCATTTTCCCATGGTTGTGTATGTGCGTATTTGAGCAAAAACCTTAGGTTATATTATATACTCGTGGGGGTAGCTCCTAATCAAATGATTGTGTGAGCCCTGCCATGCCATCCTTAGAATGCATGAGTGTGATAAAAATATCATGCCTGGATAATGATTGTTTTAGTAAAATATCCTGCTGAGTGTTCATCCTTTTGAGTGTTAAACTCTAGTATTTTGTAGAAAAAGTTTTAAATATTTTAAATATAGGGGTATATTAAACTGTACAAGAAATATCTTGTATAACCCCAGGAATCTCTGTTAGTCTCCGAATCTCGGGACGAGATTCTTTTTAAGGGGGGAAGATTTGTAACACCCCCAAAAAATTTAGACCAAATTTTAAATTATATTTGGACGCCGGAAAACTTTTTCTAGTTTTAATAAATGGTTCTTCAAATTTTATTGAGACGATTTGAGTTAGGTTTTTCTTTTCCTCTCTTATGTTGTCCGGGTGACCCGCAAACCACTACGCCGTCGGGACAATTCCTTCGTTTAGATTTCGCCCGATAAATCCTAACCCCAATCGGTCGGTCGTTGATAAACCCTTCGGTCCACCACCAAAGAAAATCCTATTTCCGTAGTTGGAAAAATTCTACCAAAATACCAGAGGATTCCCCTACCCTTATCTAGATGACCCACCCAAAAATATTGTATACTCCGATGCAATATTTCCAATTTAGGGGTTAACTGTTAATATCGGTCCTGATCCCAAATTTATTCAGTCCACCTAGTAACCTCTGAAAATTCTCTTAATTTAGGGAGTTGCATATTTTTGCATTTCCTACACTTCTTCCGTTGAACCCAAACCCATTCGAGCAATTTTTAACCTACTTCCTTTGTAAGCCGAAAATCGATGTCGGTACGCGGCTTAGCGGACACTTTACCAAAACCACATTTCTAGATATCCAATTGAGCTCAAACTTCTTGGACACCTTCCTTGTACCAAACCTAGGCAGTGGTGAAAATTTGGGATTTTTCTGTGAAGGGCAAGACCCCGGCCTTTTCGTTGAGCACCTTATATGCATTTGGTTTTCGGAAATCTTGCATTGCAAAGTTTGGAATCCTGGAGTCATTCTTGTTTTGTTGTGTTGCTCTCATCATTACGAACCCCGTGGTGCGACCCGTTTTCCGTTTAGAGCTCCGAGTCACCGGGAACGCACGATGCCGCTCGCGTCGCGCTCCGGATGTCCAGGACGCGCGCTTTGGCATGACCTAAACCCCGCTTACTACCCTGGCCGGTGCCTAATCCGCTCGCTGCAGTAGACCTCGTGCGCCACTGTGCAACCAGCACGGCAGCCTCATCCTCTCCCTCCCCTTATCTCTCCCCTGTAGCCGGAGAAGCGTAAGCCATGACCTCAGGAGCAAGTAATGGCCACACCGGCCACCACCTAATTCTCCTCCTCTCCCTCTATATAAGGCTACCCCAAGCAGCCCCGAGCGAACCCTAGCCACCCCACCTCATTCCCTCTCCCCTGCCCTCCTCATTCGGTGCAAGAACGCGAGAGGAAGAGCCACCCAAAATCTCCACCAATTCTTTTCGGCCATGGCCACCGAGGCCATGTCGAGCACGAGCTCGAGCCGTCCACCACCCCCCAGCCCGAACCAACCCGCCTGCGCACCTCCCCCGCATGTGCACCTCAGTTCTCACCCCTCCCTGTAGAATACGTCGACGAAGAGGAGCGCGGGAACGGGCTATCCTTGCTCGGCGGCTGTGGCCGAGCCGACGAGCTCATGCGCGACACACAGCCGCGCAGGGGCCATCCCCGCCGACGGTGTCGCCTCTCCCTCGACACGGACGTCCGCTGCCATCCTCGGCCGGCCCGCCGAGCCACCTGCCGCCGCCGGCCGGCCTCTCCCCGAGCCGCCCGTGCCTCGCGTGCGGCAAGCACGTCGGGCTCGCGGGCGACGCACCGGAGGCGTCCCCGACGCCGAGGCCGCCTTCCCCGGCCGCGGTACGCCACCGCCGTTCCATCCCCGCCGACGCCGAGGTCCCCGGCCCACCCCATCGCCGCCCCCATCGCCTCCCGTGGACACGCCATGGCCGACGCGTGCGTCGACCACGGCGGCAACCGACGCCCTCCCCTGGCCCTGAGCCACCCCGGCGGCCGCGGTGTGGCCCGGCGTGGCTGCCCCATCGCCGGCGTCCGCCCCGGTCCTCCCGGCGGTCGGCAGCAGCGCCGACGGCCTCCTCCCGTGCCTGCCCCCGTACGTGAGCTGAGCAAGGAGAAGGCCAATCATTCGTTTGAGCTAGCTAAAAACGTATTATGTTTTTTTTCCTCAGCTTTCCGCTTTGCAGAAGAGAAGACGTATTCTCAGAAAGTGCGCGACCAGCCCAGCCCAGTCAGAAACAGCCCGTGCGGGTTTTTTTTCTCTCGAGTGGGCAGTGATTAGCTAATCATCGCTTGACCGTATCTTTTGAACCGTAGCTCCGATTGAGGTGATTCAAATTTGTAAATTCTTAGTTTGAAAATATCTATCCAGTGTATAGGTTTTGTATTTTTGTAAAATGTTTATATGCTCAGCACCCGCGTATGCATGTATAGGTGTATTCCGCAGTACCGGCGAATCGAGGCCCTAACCCGCGACGTGTCCGTGACCCCAAGCCAAATGACGTCGATCGTCGAAGGCAAGCTAACCCCTTGCTATGATCCGTCCCGCAATGCTTGTTTGTTTGATTGCTTAATACTATGTCGGGTGATTATATTGTTGTATGTATATTATGCTTGCCTGAGTGTTGTTCTTGTTTAGTATGAAACTTATATTATTGTTCCTGCCATGTTGCATATCCTGTCGTATTTTAATTTATTGCACTACCTTATATTACTTATCTGTGCAACACTCACATTCCCGAGACAATGGCCGGGTCTCCCGCCTCAAGTCAAAGGAATGGGGGAATTATTACAATTGTGCGTCTCGCGCTTGCGGGGCTTTGTTTGGTTCTTTTCCTCTTCGCCGAGGTGAGGAGCGGACGAATGTCGTCTTATGATCCTCGGGGTTGAGGGCATTCGCCAAAAGAGTTATTTGCCTTGTCCCTCCGTCAAATATGGTTGGCATAGACCACCCGGACTGCGACGCTTGGGAGCTGACTTTCCATTTGGTTCTTTTTGCCGAGGTTGCTGACACCACGTCGAGATTAACCCTCGAGTGGAATGGATGCTCTCTCATTTTTATGAGTGCTTTTCGATTCATTCTTTTACGGTGACACCGGCCGGGTTGCCCGCCACCGTCATCCGTTTGAAATTATGCTATTATTCTGTGAACACTAACCCCCGAGTGACACCGGCCGGGTTGCCCGCCACAGTCACCCGGGTATTATTATTATTGTTATGTTGTTGTTTATACATGCAAGAGTTATGTTTATTTAGTGTTGTTATTGTTATGTGCTTACCTTATGTTGCTAATGCCTTGTTATTGATGGTATATGATATTGATATCGTGATTGTTGTGCTGGACTAACCCCGGTTGTTTGGACTTGTTATGTTGAAACTTGAATAAATTGAAACAACCCTCCAAGCTTCGATAGGGTCAGTCCATAGTTCCATCAATCTGAACATCGAACGCACTACCACTGTCGCCCCAAATGGGAAGGCCGTAACCTATGTAACCTATCAAGCCTCCCTTTGATGCTACCCACTTGGCAAGTCTAGTCGGATACTGCATAGTTGTGGTCGGGGCTAGTCTTGTGAAGGTTCCGGAGCTAGGCGTTGCTCATCCGTTGGGGACGTGCCGGATTCACTTCGTCATAAGGCATAGAGTTATGCTGGTAGCTATACAAGGAGTGTCTGGGTAGCGTGAACGGTTATGTATGTGTATCTTGCTGAGTTTGACTTAAGGATGATGTCCTAAAGTGCCGGCTGAGTAAGGTGCATCTAGATGGGTGGTCACTGCAACCTCTCGAGAGTGTGTCATCTAGCAGCTAGCCTTGTTCCTGGGTTATGGAACAATAGTTCAGTGTCGGTCACACTGTGTGCCTTTGTCGAGTCCGGAGGTCAAACGTAAGTATTGTTTGAAAGAAAGTTGAACAACCTGAATTCACTAAATGAACAATAAGATGCTGCAGGGAATGTTACTTGTGAGGTGAATGGGATGGCGGTGTGATGCGTTGGAAGCCTATAGTTAGGCCAGAGCCAACATCAACCGTGCATGCCCCGGGAGATAGCCAGAGTTGGCTGGATTGATAGCCAGAATTGGCTAGAGGCTTGGAAGCCTGATTATGTTGACAGGAGTAGTTATAAGATTTGGTACCAACTGTTACACCCGTCTACTCGTCACAGGTAAGCTCGTTGTATGATTGCCGGTACACGATCCAACCCCACCTGGCTTGGACTCTGTACTGGTGATACCCCTGTTGCTTGCTCATGACATGTTTGGTTGTCAATGCCATGCTACTTTTATGCCATGTATCTAGAGTACACTTGCCATGTTGTAGGATTTTATTTACAGTGTATATGTTGTTGCATGATTGCTGGATTGTTTGTAGTGAGGGGCAATACTTGCTGAGTGCATAATAATGTACTCACGGGCCTCGTGTTTTGGCCAGATTTTGGCGAGGATTCATCTTCTACCTTAGCAAGGAGATGGAGCAAGAGCGTGCTAGAATCAGTAGCCCAGCCAGATACCTGTGGAATGGAGCCGCACCAAGCCGGTGCCGTATCTTTGTCTTCCGCTGCCAGTTAAACTCTGTCCCTTGCCATACTTGGCCATGATAAATGTTCATGCCTTGATGGCCTTGTAAACCATTTGTAGCCCTTTGGGCCTGATTGTGAAATGATATTTCCGCTATGTTGCATTGTCGTAACGTGCGTCCAGATATCCTGGGCTGGCGCACGGGGCGACCACCTCTCTGGCGACCTATGTCAGAGGGGGGTGCCACAGTTGAGGCATCCCATACTAATATGAGCAAACTATATGACTACGCCCTTTCCCATATGTGGGTAGATGTGGTCGCACAGGTTATTGGCTGGTCATCATAGTACTAGGACACAATGTGAATTTTTCATCGCCATTCAACATTCCTCCACTCCAATACCGACAATTCGGCATTCCACGTCCATCCATGATACTTTAAAAAGGAGTTTGGAATAAATCATGTTTTTTTTCCCATCCTATAGTTTAAATATCTACTCTATAATTCTACATAGTGTGGCAAAATAGTTTTCATGTCTTTGTAAAAAGGTTTTCGAAAATCATTGAAACTTTTGACTAATTCAGGTGATCAAGGTAGATGAATATAAATGCAAGCTCAGTGAAGTAGCTTGCCTTGCTCAACAAAGTGCTCGGGTTCCTGCTGTTCGAAGTATTCCCCCTCCTCGTAGGCTCCGTCAACGTTCTCGTCTAATCGATAAACAAACAATACAAACAATCACTAAAACTAACCAAGCAAGCATCACATCATTACAATCATAAACATCATGATTTAGCTACTGCTCACACAATGTAACACAATTTGAATTCAATTTAATTTAATTAACCATTATTTAATTGTGTCACAATTATGGCAGAAACTAGGGTTTCATGTTTAATTACATAACCTAAGTTCTGTTGATCACAAAAATATGAACTAAAACTCTACAGAAAGCTACTGATGAGTAGAAGACAACCTAATTGGATTCATTCAATTTCAGTTATTAAACTCCCTGTATAATTGTTTTAATCCAGCAAGTTAATATTCTAGTTTTTGCTACAACTCAAGTTAATTTTATTCAAAAATTAAATCCTTTTAGGGGTAACTAACACTGGTTAAATGTGATCTAACAAAATTGGTCCTAACTCATTTGGATTTACCATCATTGATTTATAAATGTTTTGGTCTAGAAATGCTTTCTGACTTTCAACAGATTCCAATTAACTAATAATGACTAATTAATTCTACAAAAATTAGGGGAACTAAGTGACCATAGTACTAAGCTAACAAAATTTGTTTAACATTATTTGGATTAACAGAGTATTAGAAACAAACAAGTTTAGATTTTATACCTCATGTGGCATTTTTAATACTATTCTGTATTTACTAATCTAAATGAAATGAAACCACTTTGGTGAGTTAGATAATTTCATAAGCTTTCAAGAACATATTTATTTGATTTATTTGGATTCATAGATCTCGAGATATTGATTTTCAAAGTTGAGCCCAGTACTAGAATTCCAGAGAAAAAGAATTAGGAAATTCCTCTACTCTGGATAATGTTGAGAATTATGACAGGTGGGGCCTACGTGTCAGCGACACAGTGTGCACGGGTAAATTATTAAAACGCTGACGGGTGGGGTCAGCCCGTCAGCCTAAATTAATCGAAGCGGTAAGTTACCGTTGGATCTAGATCCAACGGTCCAGGTTCAAAGACACCGGCGGCGACCTTATTTCGGCGGCGCCGCCGCGCCGGCGGCATGGTGGTGGAGGGATGGCTCACCTAGGGGGCTCGGGTGGATGCGGGGATGATGCAGAACGACAGCGGAGGCTCGGGGAAGCTTGCTGTGCGAGTGGTGCTTGCTGGGGATGGCTGGTGCGTCGGCGTCGAGCTTCCCGTCGCTTCCGTGGCCACGGCGCAACTCCGGTGAGCTCCTGGCGACGATTATGTGCATGATACAGAGGGGAAAAAGGTGCGAGTGAGTGCGGTGAGCTAGGGCAACAAGGTGGAGGGAGTGAGGGGAGAGAAAGGGGCAGCAGCACGGCGTGGCCGTGTCGCCGTCAACCTTCGGCTCTGACGAGGCTCGGGGAAGAACCAGGGCAGCAGCGGCCTGGCTCCAGCGGCTCCGCCCTCCTGGCGGTGCACGAGAGGTGGTGGATTGAGGGAGTGGAGCTGGGGTGGAGTGGTGTGGAAATGCGAGGCTCGGGGCGGGTTTTTATAGCCGACGACCAGTGCACGGTGGACGCGGCGCGGGAGCGGTCCAGCGGCACGCGGGCTCGCCATAGGGGCGGTGCGGGGGCAGCTATGGTGTTGGGGTGCAGAGGGGCAAGAGGGGTTGCGTGGAGGCGAGCTGCGTGAGCTCGAGGTGGGGGACGGCCGTGTGCGTGCTTGGGCGGCGCACGGCGTGCACGGGCTTGGGCGTAAGGTGTCGGGGGCGACCAATTCCCGTGACCAGGGGGCGCGGTGTTGTGCTAGGAGAGACAAGGCGCGGTGCTAGGGCTAGAGGGGCGGCTATGGTGCCTCCTATGCGTTGGCGACAGGAGCGGCATGTCGACAGTGCTCCGGTCCCCTGGCGTCGATGATCACCGCGACCACTAGGGTGGCTCCCGTGTTGGTCTGATGTGCTGGGCCGGTCAGCGAGGTGGAGAGGGGTGCAAGGAATCGAAGAATAAACCTCCAAATCGTCGATTTGATCTTGAGTTCATCGGTTTGGGGAAGAACATGGGTTCTGCCCTCCAGGTGTTCGATGAAATGCTCCAATGAAATTTTAATTCAATTTTCTGAAATTTATTTCCATGATTTGATTCATAGGTATTAACAGGGATTTTTGATGCTATGATGTAATTTATTTGATAAGTGCATCACATTTGGTGATTTGAAAAGAATAAAGAAAGAAATAGAATTTTAATTTAAGATTTTTAGAAATATTTTTGGAGAGGGAAAAGATGTAAGAGCAAAGTGGGAGTGATCATCATGTCACCCCACTGAATTTTTTTTTTTAAAACAAATTAATTTTCTTACTTAGAGAATTTTGTGTGACACTTGCCACATGATTTTATGTGTTGATGTTTTAATTTTGTTACTTTTCCTTTATGCATATTTTCATTTAGCAAACACACACATTCAAGCAATGAAATACATGCAATCACACATAAAATAATAGAAAAATTTTGTTGGCCCACATTTTTGGAATTAAAAATACTTATATTAATTCTGGGATGTTACAGACTTTATGTCTTAATAATTCTTGTGCAGTCATTTACTTGGCCACATGATCTATCATAAGGGGTTTAGTTTATTCATTTAGCTATGCCTAACAATGGCTCCTTCCAAAGAAGATTAAAACTAAACAAGATATTCAACGTGTTGTTTAATAAATCTCTATGCCTAGCAACATCCATGCCGCCCTCGGGAACGTTTTCCACATATAAGACACACATCACTTGAGCTTGTCCTCTTGCCACATAGAGCATTGGGGTTTCTCTCTTTGAGAGCTTTGTACTTGCTACCATCTATCTTAAGCATTTTTATTCTTTTGCATTTATACAACCAAAAATCCCAAAAACACTTGCATCTTTTATTGTTTTATTTATCATTCTTGCTAACCAATACCTTCAGCTCCTCATGGGTTCGACAACCTTTTCTAATCGAAAAGTACTACAATTGATCTCCTGCACTTGGGAGTCATCACCACCTCCTAAGAAGACTCAAGTCAATGCTTCTCAAGTTGAGGAGCCTATTAAGATGAAAGAAAAGAGTCAATGTTGCTACCTTTGCCGTGGCAAGGGTCACTTTGCTTCTTCATGCACTATCGGTAACCTATCCAACCCCATCTTAATTGATGATGTTTATTCTCTTGGGAAGGATAGAGTTGGCAATGTGTTTGCCAAATATGTGGGGACTCAAAGTGGTGTCAAGAAAAGAACCATTTGGGTTCCCAAACCTATTGTGACTAACCTCTTAGGACCCAACTTGGTTGGGGACCAACTAGCTCAAACTTGATCAATAGGTTATGTGGAGGACATTGGAGACTTGGCCATGTTTGAATAATTAAGGGATCTTCATGATTATTATTTCATCAAGCCAAGTCAATCGGAATATATTTCTCTATCTCATATCCAATGCTTCTTTCTTGCGGTAACTTGTATTTAATTCATATATACATTGAAAGTTGCTTGCTCCCTTGCATGTGTCAGTTTTGTTCCTAGCATGTGCTTGTATATGATATGCTACTTTCCTACTTGTCTTGTTATTCAAGGTTGTGTATGATAGTTGTGTATCATGTATGTGTAACTTTGTGTTGAGCGTTATTGGATCTTGTGTTGATTTCAATTAGCTCTTTTGAGATATTAATGTACTATCCCATTTTGGGGGAGTGATATGCTTTGTGCACTTCACAATCCTAAAAATGTGTGTACATGAGGCACCTCACCTAGTGTTGATATTTCAATCTTATCGAGTTACTATGTGGTATGTCATATCCATTAGAAATTCAAATTCTACAATGTCCATTAATTTCACTAGTTGGTTTTATTTGCCTCTTGCTTAGATGAAATGAATTATCACATTATGGGGGAGTAATAAGCTATGTGCATATTACAATCCCACAAAATGTGAACATTTGAGGTTTGCCACTTAGATTTTATATTATAAATTATCTCATTCATATGTGGCATGTTTGCTCGAACAAGTTCCAATTTTCCTTTTGGTTATCTTTTGGCTCTTGTTTGCGTGAGTTTGCTTGATGCGGTTTTTCTCTAATATGCATTTCCATATATTATTTTAGAAACCATTTGTTTCATATTATTTTAACCATGGCTTTGCCGGTTGGTTCGAATATTTGAAACTACCAACAAACCTTTTTCAAAATATGGTGTTTTATTTCTTATCTCTTGCCATATGCTTGTTTGTTGTGAAGTTGGTCTTGAACATCATTTCTATATACCACCGAGAAATATCTCTATATACTCCTTGTCCATGACAAGTGATACTAGTAATTGTGGTGGATTTTGTAGACCATCTTTATATTGGCTCTTGCGTTGTTTGACTCCCTTTGTCTTCCTTGCCTCTTGCATGGATCCTAATTTTTATTTGGTAGTGTTTAGTGTTGGAAATAAAATATGGAGAGTAATGATCCCTTGTGCATGCATTTTGTATTCAAATGCAAATATCAAAGATAATGCATGGATCTTGGGGGAGCATTCCTTTTTATTTAGAGGACTATCCTATCTATCAATATTTGATCCTTTCAATTGGCATTTAATTTCTATCTTATGTGTTTATGGAAGACAAATCTTTTTCTTTTGATGCTTTGTGCCATCATGAAAAGTGTAGAGGGTGTTTGGTTTATTTGGTGTAACCTTGCTCTCTCTTGGGAGTTTGCTTTCTCATTCCTCGTTTGTGTTTTATCTCTATAGAATGAGAAAATCCTTTGAGCATGTCTCTTTCTTTTATCTTATATACTCATTGTCCTTGCCTAGGTACCTTCAATTGGTGTTCATTGGAATTTAATATCTCCTCCATAGATATTTGTTTCAATTGATATTTATTGTGGGAGTTTTGATACCTTATTGCTTTATTTTATTTTACTTGATTTCGGTCAAGTATTATCCTCTTCTTCGTATCTTTTCTCCTAGTTGGTATCTTATTTTATATTGGTGTATTATCTCTCATGTGTTGTTTGATTTGATTCCTATTGATATCGCACTTCATATGTTGATGTGTTTTGGAATCAATCATATGTTGATTTGATTTTTTCCTTAATCATGTGTTGATTTTGGATTTTGATATAATTTGGACAACCTTTTTGTGTCACACTTTGGTGTGCTCTATTCTTGGCTTACTTGGTCTTTCCGTCCAAATTGTATCTCGTTTGGTTCTTGAAAGACTTTGCATGGATATTCTCTAATATATATATTATATGGCATGTTTGTCTTTCTAGTTCCAATATATAGGGGATACTCCACCAAATCCTAAATCGGCTAAGATGTGCATGAAATTCAATTTCATATCTATATGCAGATATTTATTGTAGTGTATCTAACTACTATGGAACCCAATGAGTTTGGAAACCATTTTGTACTTGAATTGTGTTTTAGGTACAATAGAGATGCATTGGATGCTTGCCTCATTCATAAGTAAGGTGTTCTCACCGTGTGATTATCGGAGTCAAGCTTTGATGATAAACAAACTCTCATCATCTTCATCGTCAATGCATCTCGGTAACAAGTATCTATCCCATGCATACTTTTCTAGTCTCAACCTTGTGTAGGTTGCCTCTTGGCATGAAAGCTTTTATGTGCAATTGTTGTGGTTTTGGCTTTTTCCTTCACTTGGTATATCTTTGTGATATTTGTGATGAAATTGCAAAAACCTTTTTCTTCATTGGTATTAATTCTTTGTGATACTTGTTACCTATCTCAAACCATCTTCACTATCTCTTGTTCCCTTAGTGATATGTGTGATGTCTTTGATATTTTGAAGTTCATTTATATACAATGAGATAAATTTGAGCTATGTGTTATGCTTTTAAGCAATAATCTCTTTTGTATATTCATGACTTCCTTTTGGATACCTTGGTCTCTCCTTCATCGACCATTTCATATGTGCAAGTTTCTTTGTGGATATATATCATCAATGATTTGTCTACTTAGAAACCTATACATATGATAGAGGTCACCTTTTATTTGGTATCCTATTTCTTTCGAGCCACCATGTTTTTTATCTATAATTCTTTGGTGGCTCCAAATTTGTTTCATGAGTGCCTATCTTAATTTTATTTGCATCTTTGCACACTCATGTATTTGTTGAGGATCTTTTACCTTATGCTTACCATGGTGAGTATGTTGATTTTTGTTGGCTAAATGCTCTCACTAGCTTTTGGCATTTTCAATTGGTTTTAGTTTCCAATTGGTATCCCTAAGCTTGTGAACATACTCTTTTAAAGATCTTCCTTTTATCTCGGTTGGGCCTATCTTATGATGAATCTTTGAAAATTGGTATCTTCTTATGGCTCAACCATATCTTTGGTGCAAGTGCTATGATTTGCTTTTGTTTTATGCACACTTGCACTTTTTGCGTGTTCTAGATGATTTTGGGGGAGCGAGGATGCCATATTTGTGCACACCTCAATAGTGCATGAACATTGGGGAGCTTCTCCATTTTTTTGAGAACTCTCGCTTTGGATCTTCTCGATTGCTTTTCTCCTTTGTGGAGATGGTTAGAATGATTTCATCTTTTTGCAATCGTTGGATCCTCAATATAGTTTGATTTCCTCTAATTATTCGTCAATGGATATGCGCATTTGATTTCACTCATATCTTGAGAAATGAAAACTTTATGGAAGAACTCATATTATATTGGCCTTCTAAATTTTTCTTCCCATTTCGGCAATCAATGCCAATGGGGGAGAAGTTTAGAGGGTTTATGGGAATTTGGGTTTTATGCTTTTGTTGCATTTGCCTTTGATGCGCTTGCATCCTTGCTTGTTTGTCTTGCAAGGTTGCTTAATTCATTATATAAACCCTCTTATAAGGGATTGTCATCAATTACCAAAATGGGGGAGATTGAAAGTGCATGGTTGCCCCCATGTGTGGTTTTGGTAATTAATGACAATCTCTATGGACTAATGTTTGTATTGAGCTATATTTGTAGGTGTGTCCATTGCGTTGCTTGATCTCCATTTGTTGGAGCCAAGGCTAAGGGAAGAAAATCATGTGTTGATCAAGGCTATGTGTGTGTTGATCAACACTCAAGCCCAAGTGAAGATATGCCGAAGAGGTGCCTCTCCCATATTGGTGTATGGGGGAGCAACATGTGAATCTTCACCAAGCGAAGCGCAATCAAGAAAGGTGGTGCGTCTTGAGGAGATGAAGATCGTCTTCTTCGACCTCAAGCGGATTAATGCGCAAGGCAAAGGTATGATCTTGATAGGGTTTCTATTTTACCGGTCTCATGTTGTTAGTGGAGAGACCAGGTTATAGGATAGATAGCCGTACAATCAAGAGTGGCTCTCGACCGAATATCATGATCGTATCGTCGTAGATAGCACAAACCTTTGCATCCATGCAATCATCTTTATTGATTCTTATTTGTCTCTTATCGTGGTGTGGTCTTGGTGCTTGTCGTGCTTGTCATGACAAGGCCAAGTTCACCGAAAACGGTTTTCATATGCGTCTCCTATTACGTTTTCGGTATTGGAGATTTTGCCGGTTCATCCATGCGGAAGATTTCTCTCTTCCATTTCTTTGCAAAATCTCCATTGCTTGTTTTCCTTTTCCAAGGGTAGCTTTTGTCGACCTCTTTCCAACAAAATTGGTTTCACGTCTTTTGGACTTCATTTGCAAAAGATATAGCATTTTTGGTTTTCAAAATAATGGTTTAAACTTCCCCATTTGTTTTTATAATATCTTGTTGGACTATCATGTTTCTATTCATATTCTTGTTGTGCTCATTGTGATGAGTCCAACGAGCCCAAGATCATCGAAAACGGAGTCCAGATGCGAAAGATATGCCCGCTTTCTTTTTTTGCTCTTCTGCTGTTTTTTTGTGACCGGTAGTACCAGGGTACTAACCGGTAGTACCGGCCGGCCCATGGCCGGTAGTACCGGGCCTAGTACCGAGGCCACTTCCGCTTAAGTTTTTTAGCTTCTGTCTTTTTCCGGAAGTGGCCCGGAAGTTCTTCCGGTAGTACCGGGTCGATCGGTACTACCGGGCCTTTTCCCGGTAGTTCCGGCCGTGCGGGTGTTCTCAGCTAGCCGTTGGTCTGGGGGCGGTAGTACCGCCGTTCTTGCCGGTAGTACCGGGTCAACCGGAACTTCCGGCCCATTTTCCGGAAGTTCCGGCCCAGCGGGTTTTCGCTGTTTGATGTTGGTGGGAAGTTTTGTGTCGGGCGGTAGTACCACCCTTGGGCCGGTACTACCGGCCCTGCGGGTTTTTCTCTGCAGAGAGCTGTTGGAGGGAAGTTTTGCGTAGGCGGTAGTACCCCCCTTTGGGCCGGTACTACCGGCCCTGCGCAAATCTGAGCCCAACGGCCAGATTTTTCAGGGAACCTTTTAAAGGGGGCTTTCTTCCCCAATGGTTTTGCAACCAATTTGAACCCTTTGCTCTCTCTCTCCTCCATTGTTGCACATCTTGAGAGCTTGATTCCTCTCAATCCCTCCAATGATTCTTGCCCATTTTTAGGGAAACAAGAGAGGAGATCTAGATCTACCATTCCACCAATCCATTCCTCCTCTAAGTGAGGGGAACCTAGTGGATCTAGATTTTGGGGTTGCTTTGTGTTCATCCCCTTGTTCTTCCTCCTAAATCCCTCCATAGCATTAGTTGCTTTGGTTGGATTTTAGAGAGAAGGATTTGACCACTTGGTGTGTTCTTGCCTTTTGCATTAGTTGCATCGGGTTGTGCTCTCCACGAAGATTCGTGGGATTGACGTTGAGAAGCTTATTACTCTTGGGTGCATTGTGTTCCCAAGAGCTTTGTGCCTCTTGGGTGCATTGTGTACCCTAGACGGTTGGAGGATTCGCGAAGACTTCGAGTTGTGAAGCTTCAGGAAGATTTGGGAGCCCTAATTGAGTTGTGGGTGTGTGCCCCAAGAAAGTTGTAAAGGCTCCGGATTCTGCCTCGAAGGATTCCGATAGTGGAAGGTGAACCAAACCCTTAGGTGCGGTTCATCGGAGAATAGGGTGAGGCCTTTGTGGCATCTTGAGTAGACCTCTTCTAGCGAGCTCACACCCCTCCAACAAGACGTACTCCCTTAACAAGGAGGAACTCGGGAATACATCCTCGTCTCCGCGTGCCTCGGTTATTTCTATACCCGAGCTTTTACTTATGCAATTTACATTGTGATAGCCTTCGTGCTTGAAGTTTTATATCTTGCTATCACCTTGTTGCTTGCCTTGCTTAGCATAAGTTGTTGGTGCACATAGGTGAACCTAGTATATTAGGTTGTTGGCTTGTTAATTAAAACACCTAGTTTTATTTCGCAATTATCAAGCCTTAAAACGGAAAAAAATTAATCGCCTATTCACCCCCCCCCCCTCTAGGCGACATCTCGTCATAGTTTGTTCTTTCAGTGGTACCGCCAGCAGTGCCGCCAGCACCACCGCCAGGGAGGTGCTCTGTTAGCCCTCAGCAGCAGTACCGCCGCCTTTGGCGGTAGTGCCGCTCCTGAGGACTTTGAGCCCTCTCCTGGCTGTGTGACACTGCCTGCAGTGCCGCCAGCATTGCCGCCATTGATGCCCTCTGTTTCACCCCAGCGGTAGTACCGCCGCCTCTGGCGGCAGTACCGCTACTGCGGGTTCTTTTGAGAGCCGTTGGTGGGCTGAAACGCGTGGGGCGGTAGTACCGCCCCTGCGTGAATCTGCCCCCAACGGTTGGATTTCGGGGCAACCTATTTAAGGGGCCTTCTTCCCCAATGGTTGCCCAACTCTTTGCACTCTCTCTCTCCTCCATTGTTGACCTTTTTGAGAGCTTGCTTCCTCTCCATCCCTCCATGATTCTTGCCTCCTTTTAGAGGGAAAGAGAGAGGAGATCTAGATCTACCACTTCACCGAGCCATCTCTCCTCTAAGTGAGGGGAACCCTTTAGATCTAGATCTTGGAGTTTCTTTGGGTTTCTCCTTTGTTCTTCCTCTCAAATCCCTCCCTAGTATTGGTTGCTTTGGTTGGATTTGGAAGTGAAGAACTTGACCACCTTGTGTGGTCTTGCCTTTTGCATTTGGTGCATAGGTTTGAGTTCCCCATGGTGATACGTGAGATTGAAGTTCGAGAAGCTAGTTACTCTTGGGTGCATAGGGCTCCCAAGAGCTTGTGCCTCTTGGGTGCATTGTGCACCCTAGACGGTTGTGTGTGCTACGGGAGCCTCCTATTGTGTGGAGGTAGACTCGGGCAAATTGTATGGGTTTGGTCAACGCCCTCAAGAAGACCTCATTGTATGGGTTTGGTCAATGCCCTCAAGACGACCTCATAGTGGAGAGCAAATCCCCCATCGGGTATTCCCCATGGGAGGAGCTCACGGAGAATAGGGTGAGCACGGACGTGCTTGTAGGAGGGCCAAGGAGCCTCCACACCTCTCCAATGTAGACGTACTTCCATTGGGAAGGAACTACGGGAAACAAACCTCCGTCTCCACTTGTGTCAGTTATCTCTATAACCAAACCCCTTTACTTATGCATTTACCTTGTGATAGCCATCGAGCTTGAAGTACTATATATCTTGCTATCCTTGTTATTTAACTTGCCTAGCATAAGTTGTTAGTGCACATAGGTGAACCTAGTATATTAGGTTTTGTGCTTGATAAATTAAACGCTAGTTTATTCCGCATTTATTCAAGCCTAAACGTAAAAGTTTTAAATCGCCTATTCACCCCACCTCTAGGCGACATCTCGCTCTTTCAACAATGCTTAAAGATTCTAAAGATAAATGTTTATCAATACTGGTGTTAAAAGATTCAAAGATAAATTTTTATCAATAGTGGTGTTAAACTACTAGAATATATCAGCGCAAAAAAAGAACAACTAGAATATATATATGTCTCCGTTGCAACGCACGGGCATATGTCCTAGTCAATTTAATAAGACAGTAAACTTTAGAAAACATGATATGTTTTCAACTTTAACCATCTTTTTAGCCCAAGTTATTTTCTGGGCCGTCGGACGGTCAAAGCACAAGGTATCATATGTCGCAAAACGAGGCCGATGAAAGCTATCTGTCAGCATCCGGTCCCTATAGTGCTAGCCTTGCAATTTAGAGATCTGAAGGGATAAATACGAGTAATGCTACACTTACGGAAGATGCCTACGGAAGATTCATACGGAATTAGATAAGGATGGTCAGCGGGTGGGCCTCCCAGAGAAATTCACGAGGGGTGTGGAAGGGTGGGGACTAATCAGCCGATGGCTTTCAATCAGTAGTTTTAGGATTACTGGATAAATACTTGGACGTAAACCAAGTTGTTATTGTTGCACGCTAATAAAACCAGATCGGAGCGAGATAATTGATCCCTGCGATCTCGCGTCCCCCTTACAAGGAACCGGCACAGATCCTGCTCCGTCTTCCTATCGAGTCGTTGCTCCGGTTCACTCGTGTTTGCAAGCCATGGCGCGACGTCATCGCCGACGGCTCCTTCCGCCGCGAACACCTTCGCCTCCAGAACATGTCCTCGCTCATCGTCCTGCAGATCTTCCTCCTCGGTTGAGAGCGTGCAGTACGGGAGTGTTGACCGACTGCCTGACGCAATCACCCAATAGTGTTTTTTCTTTTGGGGGAAAGACACTTGGTGCATTTTATGGATCATGGACATGGCTTCACCACACAAATCCCTGTCTCCCGAGTCCGGCACATTGATCGATATATCTCATGATAGAAATAAAATGGGACAATTACTTTTGTGCCCCACTTCGCTTAGTTTTACTCGTTTTTGTCCCGCCCGCTTAGCTTTCCTCATTTTTGCCCACTTCGCTCTATCCACTCTCGCAGGCGGCCAAACGGGACTTTTCCATCTGGTCAAGCTTGTTGACCGTTACCCGGCCTGACTGACTGCCCGAGCTGCCCGAACGGGATATTTAGTCTCACCTCGATAGTTGGCAGTGTGAATGACCTGTTTATAAGCCAAATTTGCTAGGGCATATCGTTAGCATTGAATGAAGCAGTGTTGTACCGAGCCCGGGCGCCCTTCATCCAATGCTAATTTTTAAGCTAAACCCGGATGTGAAGCAAAGATTAAGACTAAAATTAGTTTTATTACTTGCCTAATACACGTTCGTAGATTGTTTTTATTTTTTTTAAGCAAACATAAATCGAAGCCGAACAATAATTAGACACACTTAATTAGGAGTATTAAGACTGAAATTAGATGTTCTACGTACTAATGCATAATGCACGTACTAGTACTGATTTACTAGTATTCCTAATGCTATTACTACTTCTTCTGCCTCTTCGCGGTTTAAGACTAAAATTGAAATTTAAAATTGAAATTGAAATTTAAAATTGAAATTGAAATTTAAAATACACAAATTACGAAATCACATTACTAGATATTCATACGTACAGAAGATCATGTTATAAAAGACATTACAAAATACATTAATACTTTACTACTCTAATCCTAGTAATTTACTAGTACTAGTACTACTGCTATACTAACGCTAATACTACTACTACTGTCTGCGCCTCTTCGTCGGCGCCTAATCCTGCCGACGCCTCTTCGCCAGCGCCTAATCCTTTCGGCGCCTCTTCGCCGGCGGTGCATCATCGTCATCATCGTTGTCGTCGTCCTCATCCTCGTCGTCGGTGTTGTAGTCCAGCGGCGGCGACTCTGGCTCCTCCTCCTCCTCCTCCTCGTCGTCATCGGAGGAGAAGTCACTATCGGAGGAGGAGTCACCGTCGGAGGAGTCCACTGGCGGCTCCTCCTCCTCATCCTCCTCATCCGAGTCCTCCGCCACCCCCTGTCCCACCAGGGGACGTAGCCCTCCTGGTCTTTGGCACTAGCGTCGTCGCTAGGCACTGCGTCATTGCGCCACCACTCGTCCGCCATTGCTCCCGGAGAGGAGTTGGGGAAAGCGTTTTCTCGGTGGTGTGGAGAGAACTAGGAAGATGGCAAGTGCGAACCGCAAAGGGAACTGCAATGTGGTTTTATCCTTTTATCAGTGAGACAGTTTAGTGCACATCGAGTTTCTCAAGGACATTAACCGCCTACGGAGGCGAACCGACGGGACAATTGCTTCGTTTTTTTTGCCAAAATCTGAATTTGACATGATAGGACGTGGCTGCTAGTATCCGCAATGATTACATAATGTGAGTACAAGCTCTGCACATATGACAGGACGCGTCAAGATGCTTGGGACACGTGTTATACATGTGTCGAACAGTTGACATGCATAGATGCATTGGTCAAATTAACTGCCTTTGGAGACGATTGGATATATCTGGATGTGTCACAAACATGTTTTAGAAGAACTGATGCGATAGGTTCATATTTACGTGCATAACTGCATACGTGCATTTGTGCCATGCCACGCAGCGGGTTCTGGACGCGAACTGGGCGCGACCTGGCACCGTCCTCGCACCACAGTGCGCGCTCTGGGACACAGAAATTTGAAAACAGTTGTATTGCAAGTTTATGATTTTCCCTGGTAGTAGTACACTTAAAAGGAAGATTCCCCCAGGTTTTTCTTTTTTTTTTTTGAGTTTTCCTCGATTTATGTGATTTTTTCATCGGTAATTGCTATTTAACTCATATAATGAGTGGAATATAGTTAAAAAGCTCAAAAATTCAAGATATTCAGGGATTCTGCCTCCCTTATGATATACTGTGTGTAAAAATTGTGAGACGTCAATTTGAAATCTTATTCGGGGTACCTACTTCACAAAAAATAGAGATTTTGGCACTAAACAGATAATGAAAAATAAAATAAAAAATATTTTTGAATTTTGCTTTTGCAAAGTTGTTTATAATGTCAGTACACATGTTCGTGTCGAGTTTTGTCATCATATAAAGAAGGTAGCCATGGATATGGCCATGTCCATGGTCTTTGTCTTGAAAGGCATGAAACTCCAGACAAGGTTGTTCTTTTTGTGAACACTTGTTTTATAAAAATGCTATATTGCAAGTTTATGATTTTTCCCTAATAGTAGTACAATAAAAAGGAAGATTCCCCCAGGTTCTACAATTTTTTGAGTTTTTCTCCATTTATGTTATTTTTTTCAAAACAGGGCCAAAATTATCTTTGTGACCATTCATATCTAATGGGTGCATTTTCCAACTTTTTCTGTGCAATTGCGTAGAATCATGGTAGACTATGTTTGTATGATTTTCTATATTTTTTCGGCCAAACTATCACATACTTGTAGTTCAAGTTTCATTTATTGTCGGTAAATGCTATTAAACTCATATAATGGCTGGAATATAGTTAAAAGCTAAAAAATTCAATATATTCAGGAATTGTGCCTCCCATAAGATATAATTTGTGCGAAAATTGTGAGATGACAATTTTCATTCTTATTTGTGGTACCTACTTCACAAAAAATAGGGATTTGGCACTAAACAAATAATAAAAAATGTAAAAAAAAAATTTGAATCTTGCTTTGGCAAAGTTGTTTATAATGTCAATACCCATTTTTGTGATTATTTGAATGTTCTTGAAACCTCAGATAACCCTGTTGATCCGCTCAAAACCCCACAGTCACTCTCCAAACCCAAGCGGCGATCTGTGACCGTTCGATCATACCCTAGCGCTGAACTGCGTCCGTCCGATTGGGCGAGCCGGGACAGGCTGGTTCTGCCATGGCTAAGTTATTGGGGTAACTTGCTATCATTTTTTTGAGAATATACTTGCTACCATTATACAAGATCAACAAGACAACAACTAATGCACTTAACAAATATTCGGCACTTAATAAATAATAATAATAATAATAATAATAATAATGAAAGGGATTTTTGGCCCTTTTTCCTTCATACTAATATTCATTGGGACCTAATACATATAACCTAAAATGAACTACCACTCGTCCTCGTCGTCGGAAACATCCACCGGGGTCGGGGCCTTGCCCTTGCCCTCCACCTTCATTGGGGCCTTGCCCTTGTCCTCCAACGAGTTGTTCAGAGCCTGCAGGTCCTCCAAATACTGTGTGGCTATCGCCTGCTCTGTGCCTTCCGCGTCGACCACAGAAGCGACTAGAGTATCCACGAGCTATTGATGCCCAGCGGAATGTCTGGTCTGCTCTGTGGCTTGGTAGTTGGCCCTTGCCCAGGCCATACCCATATCCATCACATCCTCCTCCTCCTCCTCCTCCTTTTCCTCCCCCTCCTCATCGGACTCAAGATCAATGAAGGGAATGGGATCAGGAGCAATGGCCCGGCGGACGACAAAGGTGCCCCTGCCCCTGCTCGAGCTCGGAGGAGTCCTGCTCGAACTCGGAGAAGCCCTGCCCCGGCGCCGAGGTGTACTTTCCCTGCTGCCGCCCTCGCTCGACTAAAGAAACAAAGGATAGTTGGCGTGGCGGCGGCGGTTCGAGCTGCTGCTGCGACCTGGAGTGGAGCCGCCACAACCACGAGCCATGGAAGGATCAACCCAAAGATCAGAGGGCCGGGGTGGCAAGGAGAGGAACAGTAGATCGGGCGACGGGGGTGCAATGGGAGAGGAAAATTGCTCCTTTTCTAGGCATCACTGGGTGACGTCTGTAACAGCCCCAACTTGGTAATGAAAAATACGAAGAATTTTTCCACTTTTTGTTTCTTTGTTTGCATCATAGCATCCTTATGCACTTTGCCATTTCAAACTTTCACTTGGAAACAAATTGAAATGGGGAGGTAAACTTCCCAACCTCCAACCAATGCCATGCTCAACTCATCGAAACAAATCATGCTTGGACTTCCAAATGGTTTAGGAAGTTCCAAGTTTACTTTTGAAACCAATTCTCTAAATCCAAATATCACCAAATAAGAATTGCAATTGAGAATCCAAATTTGGTTTAACTCAATTCCATTTTTGGAACCAAGTTAAGTTTTCCAAAAATTCAAACTAAAATCATGGGGAGCTTCAAATTGAATGTAAGATTCACCATGAATATTTTCACTATTTTTGGAATTGTCTAAATGCTCAAATTAAATACATTTTGGAAATTGCTCAAAATTACCTTAATTAAAAGCTATGAACAAATGTTGGTCAAAATAATTTATTTGACCTCACCAATTTTTGTGGATCACCTAAAGGTCATTCATAACCCCTATGAATTTTTCAGGAAATTATAAAAATGCCCTGGTGCCTTATTTAAATTGCTAAAGCCTGCAGTTGGACCTGTTTGTGATTTGAGAAACTTTAGGCAAGGGGGTTTTGGTAAAATGTTTTCCCTCTCTCTCCTCTCCACTGTGGCCATGGCGCACTGGCGCCATGAATCCGCGCTGGCCGGCGCCAAGCCGCTTGCTGCCGTGGCATGGATGATTAGGAGGCTCCCCACCATCGTCCACCTGCTCCCCCCGGTACCCTTCCCTTTTTCCACCGCAATTCCCGGATCGAGTCACGGTTGATCCACCTGAGCTTCCTCTCTACGACCATGGTCATCGAGCTCCCGATTTGCCGTCGTTGGAGTTCCCCGGGACGAACAGACGCCGCCAGCACCTCCGCCTTGACCTCCTCTCCCTCCCCACCGGAGGAATCGAGCCGGGAGGCCCGACGTCGACGCGGGCGTTCTCGACTTCGTCCACCTCGGCCGCCGGCTGTCCTGGACAAATACCGGCCGTTTCCGGCGTCCTTGACTCCCCCTCGCCGCACCGGCCTACCCGATCAACTCAGGGTGAGTTGCTCCCACCTTTAAGCCCTCTCCTCGCGCCCTTTTTCCCTCCCTCGCCGCCGGTTCTTGGTCGCCGTCGCCGCCGGCGTCCCCGCACGCATGTCCGGCCTAGGCACCGGCCTGAGCCGGCCTTGAGGCCGGCTGGCTCGGGTACCGGCCCGGCCTAGCGACCGGTCTGGGCCGGCCACGAGGCCGGCAGCCTCTGGCGCTGCCCCGGCCTGGCCCCGGTTTGGGCCGGCTCTGAGGCCGGCCTCCTCTGCCTCCAGCCCGGCCTGAAACCGGCCTGGGCCGACCTATGGGCCGGCCCGTACAGTAAGAACAGAAAATGTTTAAATTGAAATAATTCGTAACTTTTCAAATATTGCTCCAATTTTAGCAAATCAAATACCATGTTGATCAGGAAAAACAAACCCTACAATATGAGATCATTGTGACATTATTTTGAAACCATATATTTGCTGTTTAATTAAGAATTCCTAAAATGGGCTAAATAATACCGAATTTGAGGAATTCATAAATTATTAAATATTGATCCAAAAATTATGAATAAAATATCAATGTGATCCACACTCTAAATGCTATCCAATTATGCACTTATCATATCATGATCACAAATTCTTATTTGAGGAAATTCAAATATTTGCTTAAATGAATTAAATCTTTTATTTAATTAATTTGCTATTTATTCATCGATGCTCCAAAAATTACAAATGAAGTAACAAAATGACCAGAATGACAAACCCTACCCATTTCATGTCATGTTCATGCATTATGAGCCACTTCTCTAAGAACTTAATAATTTATAAAGAATTGTGGTTACTACGATAAATATGGGGTTCTTCCCAAATAATTGCACTAATTATTTGGCTCCCCATTTAATTTTGCTTTTAATTTATATGATGGTACCTTTGCATCAATTGGACATGTCATCATGTGATTGAGCATTGCATCTTGTGTTCGTGTGATTTATTTGTGCTTTTGTATTATTTTGGGTATCGATAGACTCCGGAGTCGAGGGTTCCCTCTCCTACCCCGATGAGTAGTACTTCACGCCCGGGCAGCAAGGCAAGAGATAACCTAACCTTCTTGGCATCTAGCATCCTATGATTTTATCAACTTATTTTATCCACCATAATATTGCATGCGGTTCAAATGTCTCTTTTGATCAAAATATAGAGAATCCTATGATTGCATGTTTTTCCTCGAGCCAATCACATGTATCCCTACCTATGAACCCTAGTGTTGACGTGTTGGCCGGATACAGAATATAATTGTTGGTTATATGCTTAGCCATGCTTAGAAATGCTTAGTTGAAATACTAGTTATGTCCGTTATTGAATTCCATACTTATTGATGTTGATGGAATGATTCGGGCATGGTGGATAATTGTGATGCTTAATTAAAATGCTAAGATGGCTCGGGTGAGTTGCCATCGGGGATGGTGTTTTGCCTCACTCTAGCCCCTAGGTGCGAGTTCTTTAACTCTTGAACCAAGACTGAGCGTGCTTCCGGCGGTGGGGGCATATGGAACCCCCTTTGACCGAATAAGTTGTGTGGGGCTTGTCAAGGGTCCTCTAGTTTGCTATTTCCATTTGCGCGTGAGTTGTGTGGGTGGAAAAGAAACGAGGATGGTGGTGTTTAGGATGTGGCCGCGGGGCAGGGCGCTGGGAGCGCTGAACCTGTCCTTCCGCACACTGATGGTCCTTGAGTAAGCCTCATGCAATGTAAAGGTCTAACCGCACCCACTCGCCGGCCTTCCCCGGAAGAGGGCCAACTAGGTGAGCCGGACGGTACCGATGGGTAAATTAGTACACCCCTGCAGGGTTTAATCTTTCGAAAGCCATGTCCGCGGTTATGGACAACTTGGGAATAGACGATAAGATCATAGAGAATCTTAACCTAATTGATATGGCAGCTAAAGGTTGCATAATCAACGTGTGATAAAGGTTCATTTCCTCGAGGGCGATTCGAGGGGGTGCCTTGGTGGAGATGAGTGGGTTTGGCTACAAGCTGGTTCGCCGAGAACCGAAGATGAAATGTTACCCTCTTATCCCCTTTATAAAAATATTCTGAATAGACGATGCCTTGTGTCTTTTATCTCTTTTAAATGAAAATCTATCTTAATGCAAAATAGCTACATTATATATCTTTAGAGCCTCCGTCAGTCATTGGGCCTATATCGCCCTACTAAACTTGCGAGTACATCGTACTCAGTCTCTCTTGTTGCATTTATATTTGTATTTCAGAGGAGGACGACACCAAGCAGCTAGGTGGGTTCTACGTGGACATCGACTAGTGGTCTGGGGTTCCCAGGTGGCAGCTTGGGACCGTGGAGCAAGCTGGCTGGGTTTTATTTATGTGTAGGCCTCTTAGGCCCTATATTTGGATCTTGTTGTACTAGACAACACAACTTCGCTTCCGCATGTTGAATTGATGGTCTGTGACCTTTGATGTGTAATATTTCTATCTTTCTCATATATGAGTTGCTATATGAGTTTTGTGTCGTAGAGTCTGTGATGTGCCAGTTTGTTCCACAAGTCTTGGTCTCTTTACTATACATGGAAGCGATGTCTGAGCTTATGGCATGATCGAGGTGTTGTGTGCCAATGATGTATTCCGAGCACGCCTGCCAATGAGTTTTGGCCTGGGATTGGTAAACCCAGTAACCCTCGGTTGTGTAGCATGACCGGTTACACAACATTCCATTGTATAGTTTTGGGGTCGGGGCGCTACAAGTTGGTATCAGAGCAGGACTGCCTGTAGGAAACCCTTTCTATTGGTCGATGTCGAGTCTAGTTGAAAATTATTTATAACCTAAAAATGAGTTGTGAAAACCTTCTTAGGATTCTTTTACTCCTCATCCAACTCGCTCTACTCTGATTTCTTACCTCTATTTGTTTTATGTTTGGTGTCGATGTTTTAGGCTCTCGGGGTTGGGTTCTACCGTCCAGTTATGTCTCGAGTCCGTCATATCCGTTTGATATCGCCGCGATGACGTTATGTCATCGTGGTTGTCTAAATCTGTCTTAGTGTTTGCCATCTCCAATATCTATATCTGGAAGCACCTTAATGATCTATCCTATCTGTCGAAGACGTTACTAACTATGTCATTGTTCCAATTCTTCAGAATGGCTCCGACCCGTCGTGGTGAACAGAGCAATCCTGATCCACCGCCGCCACCCACTATGGCGGAGGTGCTAATGATCATTGAAGAGGGCCGAGTGCGCAACGAGAACCTGATCGCACAATTGGTGCAGCAGGGTGCACAGAGGAACACGGACTGCACTACTCTCACCCGGTTCTTGCGGTCCCAACCTCCTACCTTCTCAGAAGCGAAGGAATCGCTTGATGTGGATGATTGGATTCGGGCTATAGAGCGCAAGTTTGCCGCTCTTCACGTTCCGGCGGTGGAACATGTCAACTTCCCCACCTACTTGCTGGATGGAGCCGCCGGCTCCTAGTGGGAGAGCCACGTGGCAATGGTTGCCACGGGCCATGTAGTCACTTGGGAGGAGTTCTGTGCCGCTTTCCGTGCGGCGTACATCCCCAAGCCCATCCTTGAGCTCAAGAGGAGGGAGTTCCTGGACTTAACCCAGGGACGCATGGACGTCCAGTCCTATGGACGGGAGTTCAACCACCTCTCCCGTTACGCCCCGCGGGACGTGACGAATGATGAGGACAAGCAATACCTCTTCGTAAGGGGCTCGCACCTCGTCTCCGATACGAGCTCCTACCCTTCAAGTTCACCTCCTACCAGGAGCTCTACAACCAGGCTCTCACCATGGAGCAGGGTAGGAAGGAACTGGAGGCTTCCAAGAGGCCAGCCTCCACCGACCACCAGAGCTCCTCTTCCTCTGAGGGCAAGAAGCGCCGGGTGTTTGTGCCCTTCAGCGCTGTGCCCAAGGCACCCTCCGCACCGAAGACCAGCGGGTACTTGCCACCTCCGCCTCGCCCAACTACCTCGACTTTGGGTGCGGCTGGAGGCGGATTTCGACCTCGGCTGCCTGCACCACCGGGGGTTACTTGCTTTGCCTGTGGCCAGCCGGGGCACTACTCCAGGGAGTGTCCCCAGAAGGCGCCGGCTCCCGCAACCCCTGCACCGGCTCCCTCTACCCCAGCCGCCAAGGCTGCCACCGTCAGCCGTGGCCGCCTGAACCACGTCTCAGCTGAAGGCGTTGAGGAGGACCCCGGAGTTCTCATGGGTACGCTTCGAATCAATGATTACCCTGCATCAGTCTTATTTGATTCTGGAGCATCGCATTCATTCGTCTCCATAGCGTTTGCACACCACCATCAAATTCCATTTGTGAACATGGACTCCCCGTTAGTGGTCAAGACCCCAAGCTCTAGTTGGCACACTCACTGGCTGTCTCCGGAGGTTCAGATTTCTATAGCGACAATTCTTTTCCCATTCTCGTTGATAGCACTGAAGTCAGAGGGGTTAGATGTCATTCTGGGCATGGATTGGCTAGTCACCTATCAGGCCAACCTAAATTGTGTTGCCAAGACTGTCACAGTAAACCACCCAACATACGGGCTAGTGTGTTACTGGTCCCCTACTTCTGCAACTCCGTCCACTGCCACTCCCCTCACTCCGAAGATCAATCCTATTTTCCTGGAGGGTATCACCCCACCAGAGATGCATGATGTAATGCCCGGGGTTTTCCCCAAATTAGATTTTTGCTTGTTTTTGTTTTTGCATCATCATGACATCAGCATCATCGCATCGCATATTTTTGGCAACAAAAATTATTTTTATTAAACCCTATTTTATTTTTCTAAAATTGCCGAAAAATATTTTAACTGAGACGTTCGTCTCCATTTTCGAAAATTAATTGCCAAATTAATTTGCCAGAAAAATAAATGTTTTGAGCGATGCGAGAGAGTAGCCCAACATCCGGCCCAAGCCCACCTAACCTGAAACCCTAGGGTTTCCCCTGACAGTTTTGTTTTCCCACCCCCTGCCTTTTTGCAGCCACCCTCCTCGGTTTTCTGTGTTTCGCGGAACGGTCCTCCCACCTCCCTTCTTTTTCTTTTACCCCCTTTCTTTTCCTTTTCTCTCTTTTCTTTTCCTTTTATTTTCCTTCCCCTTTCTTTTCCCCTTCCCTCTCCCGTGGTCGACCTCTGCCCGCATCGCTCCACGACCCGCACCTCACCTTCCTCCTCCACCGCGCCCGCACCACGCTCCTCCCCGCCGGCAGCTCCTCTCCGGCCCGGCCTCCCCAGCTCCATCCTCCCCCCGCTGCCTCTCTTCCTCCCCGTGCTCGACCCGTGCTGGCCAACCCCGCCTCCGGCCATCTCCCGCTCGAGCTCGACCCCGCGCCTCCTCACCGCCACCGTTGCCGCCCGTCGTCATCCCGGCCACCTCCAGCTCTGGCCCGGCGCCCCCAACCCCGCGCCTCCACCAAGCTCCTCGTCCACCTCGGCTCGGTCCCCTCCTCCCGTGGTCGTCCTCCGCGCCTCCCCTGCGCTCCCCGCTGCTCCTCCGACCCGCGCCCCTCCGGTCGTCCCCGCACCCAAGCTCCCCTCCGGTGCCTGCACCTCCCTCTCTCCTTCTCCTTCTCCCTCTCCCGTCAGCCACCGCCACCTCCCTCCTCTGCTACCTCCCTCCTTCGGCTCCCCTGCAACCGTTGCCTCCCGGCGCTCCTGGCCGGCAGCCACGGCCTCCCGTCCCGAGCTCACCCCGCGTCGCACCTCTCCTCTCCCTGGTGCTCTCCTTCTCCCTGTGACCGTGCTCCTCTCTCCCTCCACCCTCAGCAGCTCCTCGCCCGCCAGGTGCTCGATGCAATGCCCGCAAGAGGACCCGGTGCCCTTTTCCTGCTTCCCGTTCCCGTTTTCCGTCTCAGTTGCCGTGTTTCCCCGACATCTCCGGCGCAACCACCCCGTGTTCCCTTCCGACGCATCCGTCCCATTGTTGTGCCCGTGCTGCTGCAGCCCGACTCGTGGACGCCTTTGTTTCCCGATGAGCGTCCCCGTTTCCGATGTTTCCCGGTTGTCCCCGTTGGGAAGCCATCCCCGATGTTCACGTCTTGCGTTCCCCGGTGTTTCCCCGACGTGTTCCCCGGTGCTTCCCGACGTTGTTTCCCCGTCGTGAAGCCGTTCCCGTCGTAAACCGTGAGTTCCCCGTTCCCGTTCCCGACGTGAAGCCGAAGACCCCGATGCGACAAGTTCTCCATCTTTGTGTTTTGTGTGCCGGCCGCCTTCGTGCGCGTCCGTGAAGATCGACCCCCGACCACCGTGGACCCCGTCGACCCCGAAGCCCGGAACGACAAGGTCTGCAACCCCGACATCCCGCGAACGACTACTTCCACGACGTCAACTACTTCGACTACCTCGACTACTTCGACTCCGGACGAACGACTACCTCGACTACTACGACTACTTCGACTACTTCGACTACGACGACTACTTCCTCTCCGATCCGAAGACGACGGCTTCCAATCTGGAGATCCTCGATCCGATGTGTGACCCCAACCCTAAACCCCTATATGCCATATATATATATATATCTGTATCTTATAAAATCATGCATGCTTAATTAACATCGAACCTTTAACCATTTAGTCGAATTAATCTAACTTTAATTATGGGGTTTCGTCCGGTGCATCTATATTTTGCACCGATCCCATTTAAAATACTTTTGCCATGTGTTAGGGAATAAAATTGGATCACCTTTAATTTGTCATGCATCATGTCATCAACATGCCGATTCTTTTGCCATAGAAGTAAAATGCATCTTTTCTTTGCCCAGTGTTTGTTGCTTCTTCGGGAATAGGCCGATGAGTTGATGTGAGTAACGACAGGTTCTGCTACCTCTACCGGATTGCAGGCAAGTGATACTCCCTTGCTATCTTCGCTTGTTTTCTGTCTCTCACTCGTCCTATCTTTTGTTCCTTGCTAGCCTTATATTGCGATGCTTGTGTCCCGATCCTATATGCATGTTTCCCTTGCAGCCCTGATATGCCACCACCCCCACATCCTACTACCCTGTTGCTTGTTTATCTTGTTGGCCTTGCGAGTCGTAGTGCATGCTTAGGTTGTTTTGCTCGAGTCATGTTCTAGTCTTGTTATAATTTGATAGTTGGGTTAAATTCACATGATAATCTATAATGTTTGGCGATGGGATATAATTAATAAAATAAGGCACCGGCGGAAGGCCAATCGTGGTGATTTGTTCTGCTAGTGTCGCCTAGGACCCGAGTTCTTGTCCTCTGATCCAAGAATGAGCGCACTACCCACCTGTGGGAGGAAATGGGACTCCCCTCGACCTAGTACCGGATATGCAGCCTCGTCCAGGGCGCCACAAGTAGTTCAGGTGTTTCCATTTGCGCGACGCTTTATTTTGATGCAGGTACGGATGGGACGCCTCCGATACGATGATGGTTACTTACGGTAGGGCTACGGAGCGTTCGTTTATCGAGTGTGGAAGGAGGGGCAATCGTATGAGTGTTCCCTCCCGAAGCCGTTCTCACATCGGCTAGGTCCACCTCGGAGCTTCGACCGGACTTTCAAGGTGGGTCAGACTTAGCTAGGTGGTTCCCTGGACAAGTGCGGTAGTGAAGGAAAGTGTAGCGTCGGATACCCTGCCGGCACACCTTAGGAAGTGTGCTAATAGCTGGCAACAAGGGTTGAAGTGCGTGTGGTTACATTTGTGCACCCCTGCAGGGTTAAATCTTTTCGAAAAGCCGTGTCCGCGGTTATGGACGACTTGGTGATGATGCTGGCTAACAAGATCATAGACAACTTACACCTAATGATATTAAATTGATTAGTAAGATAGAGCTACTTCAATAATAAATTATAAAATTGCCAACTGTGTGAGTGCCTTTGGGCTTACTGCTCGTAGGATAAACGGGCTGGTAAGGAATTGGCTGGGTTATGTTTGGTGTTAGTATAGTTGGTTCCTTATGCGCTCTCTTACCTCCTCTCTATTAGACGAAAGTTGTAGTGTGTCTCTATAAGTTCTTAGTGCTGCTTGCTGCCGCCTCAATCGCTAACCCTCTTTCCCCAGAATTCCAGCTTTGATATCTTGTGAGTATTACTTGCCAGTACTGTTTTATAGTACTGACCCCTTCGGGGCTGCTATTCCAATGCAGCCAAACAGGTTTGAAGTCTGACGACGTTAGCTTGGGAATCCCTCCGGCTAGGCTTGGCCTGGGCAGGGATATGGTGCCTTTGCTTATCTTCAGGACTCTTAGTCCAATTTGTATCTTGTCCGTAGCTGGACATTTTTTCGTTTGCGCTGTTCTTTTGGATCTTTGTATTGTATCTTGTTGTTCTTGACTCGGTGAGTCGTTCTTGTATACATATATGTTCTTTTGTGGTATCCGTCGAGAACTGTTGTAATGTTATCACAATTCCACCCGCATAACGTGTGAGTTGCGAGCTGCACGTTATGCCTGGTGGGCGTCCTCTAGGATCGTTATTATGCGGATTTGGCGAAAATCGCTAAGTCTGCATAGTACCGATCTTGGGGCGTTACACATGAGGTGGTTGTGGTGTGTGATTTTCCAGATATCTTCCCTGAAGAATTGCCTGGCATGCCACCTGATCGAAGTGTGGAATTCGTCATTGAATTGGTTCCGGTAACCGCCCCAATTTCCAAGAGGCCTTACCATATGTCAGCGGAAGAGCTAATTGAACTGGAAAAGCAACTTGATGAGCTACTGGAAGAGGAATTCGCCCGTCCGAGTAGCTCGCCTTGGGGCTGCCCGGTCATCTTTGTCAAGAAAAGGGATACCAATGTCCCTCGGTTGGGTGGTGATTACCGCCCTTTGCATGCGGTGACCATCAAGGACAAGTATCCTATTCCTCGAATAGCTGATCTATTCGATCATCTAGCTGGTGCAACGGTATTCTCCAAGATGGATCTGAGGTCAGGATACCATCAGATAAAAATCAGAATGGAGGATATTCCGAAGACGGCTTTCACTACTCGATATGGCTTATATGAGTATACCCCGGCAGAAAAGCTACTATGACAAACACCATCAAAAGGTCCATTATGAGATTGGTGACAAGGCCTATCTTCGGGTCTCTCCTCTCCGTGGCGTTCGTCGCTTCGGAATCAAGGGCAAATTGGCACCTCGCTATGTTGGCCCTTTCACCGTCCTAGCCAAGCGAGGAGATCTCTCTTATCAACTTGAGTTGCCCTCCAATTTCCCTGATGTCCATGATGTGTTCCATGTTTCCCAACTCCGTCGTTGCTTCAAGGACCCAATCCGTGGGGTTGATCACGAGGCATTGGACATCCAGGAGGATTTGACCTATCGCGAGCATCCTATCCGCATCTTGGATGAAGCGGAGAGGAAAACCCGCAACAAGTCTATCAAGTTTCTCAAAGTTCAATGGTCTAACCATTCCGAGGAACAAGCCACATGGGAGCGAGAAACTAGTCTTCGGCAGGAATACCCCACCTTCTTCACTCAAGCCTAGAATCTCGGGACGAGATTCCTGTAAGGGGGTAGAATTGTAACAACCCCAACTTGGTAATGAAAAATACGAAGAATTTTTCCACTTTTTGTTTCTTTGTTTGCATCATAGCATCTTTATGCACTTTGCCATTTCAACCTATCACATGGAAACAAATTGAAATGGGGAGGTAAACTTCCCAAACTCCAACCAAGGCAATGCTCAACTCAACAAAACAAATCATGCTTGGACTTCCAAATGGTTTATGAAGTTCCAAGCTTACTTTTTGAAACCAATTCTCTAAATCCAAATATCACCAAATAAGAATTGCAATTGAGAATCCAAATTTGTTTTAACTCAATTCCATTTTTGGAACCAAGTTAAGTTTTCCAAAAATTCAAACTAAAATCATGGGGAGCTTCAAATTGAATGTAAGATTCTCCATGAATATTTTCACTATTTTTGGAATTGTCTAAATGCTCCAATTAAATACATTTTGGAAATTGCTCAAAATTACCTTAATTAAAAGCTATGAACAAATGTTGGTCAAAATAATTTATTTGACATCACCAATTTTTGTGGAGCACCTAAAGGTCATTCATAACCCCTATGAATTTTTCAGGAATTTATAAAAATGCCCTGGTGCCTTATTTAAATTGCTAAAGCCTGCTGTTGGACCTGTTTGTGATTTGAGAAACTTTAGGCAAGGGGGTTTTGGTAAAATGTTTTCCCTCTCTCTCCTCTCCACTATGGCCATGGCGCACTGGCGCCATGCCTCCGAGCTGGCCGGCGCCAAGCCGCTTGCTGCCGTGGCATGGATGATTAGGAGGCTCCCCACCGTCGTCCACCTGCTCCCCCCGGTACCATTCCCTTTTTCCACCGCAATTCCCGGATCGAGTCACGGTTCATCCACCCGAGCTTCCTCTCTACGGCCGTGGTCATCGAGCTCCCGATTCGCCGTCGTTGGAGTTCCCCGGGACGAACAGACGCCGCCAACACCTCCGCCTTGACCTCCTCTCCCTCCCCACCGGAGGAATCGAGCCGGGAGGCCCGACGTCGACGCGGGCGTCCTCGACTCCCCCTCGCCGCACCGGCCTACCCGATCAACTCAGGGTGAGTTGCTCCCACCTTTAAGCCCTCTCCTCGCGCCCTTTTTCCCTCCCTCGCCGCCGGTTCTTGGTCGCCGTCGCCGCCGGCGTCCCCGCACGCATGTCCGGCCTAGGCACCGGCCTGAGCCGGCCTTGAGGCCGGCTGGCTCGGGTACCGGCCCGGCCTAGCGACCGGTCTGGGCCGGCCACGAGGCCGGCAGCCTCTGGCGCTGCCCCGGCCTGGCCCCGGTTTGGGCCGGCTCTGAGGCCGGCCTCCTCTGCCTCCACCCCGGCCTGAAACCGGCCTGGGCCGACCTGTGGGCCGGCCCGTACAGTAAAAACAGAAAATGTTTAAATTGAAATAATTCATAACTTTTCAAATATTGCTCCAATTTTAGCAAATCAAATACCATGTTGATCAGGAAAACAAACCCTACAATATGAAATCATTGTGAAATTATTTTGAAACCATATTTTTGCTGTTTAATTAAGAATTCCTAAAATGGGCTAAATAATACCGAATTTGAGAAATTCATAAATTATTAAATATTGATCCAAAAATTATGAATAAAATATCAATGTGATCCACACTCCAAATGCTATCCAATTATGCACTTATCATATCATGATCACAAATTCTTATTTGAGGAAATTCAAATATTTGCTTAAATGAATTAAATCTTTTATTTAATTAATTTGCTATTTATTCATCGGTGCTCCAAAAATTAAAAATGAAGTACCAAAATGATCGGAATGACAAACCCTACCCATTTCATGTCATGTTCATGCATTTTGAGCCACTTCTCTAAGAACTTAATAATTTATAAAGAATTGTGGTTACTACGATAAATATGGGGTTCTTCCCAAATAATTGCACTAATTATTTGGCTCCCCATTTAATTTTGCTTTTAATTTATATGATGGTACCTTTGCATCAATTGGACATGTCATCATGTGATTGAGCATTGCATCTTGTGTTCGTGTGATTTATTTGTGCTTTTGTATTATTTTGGGTATCGATAGACTCTGGAGTCGAGGGTTCCCTCTCCTACCCCGACGAGCAGTACTTCATGTCCGGGCAGCAAGGCAAGAGATAACCTAACCTTCTTGGCATCTAGCATCCTATGATTTTATCAACTTATTTTATCCACCATAATATTGCATGCGGTTCAAGTGTCTCTTTTGATCAAAATGTAGAGAATCCTATGATTGCATGTTTTTCCTCGAGCCAATCACATGTATCCCTACCTATGAACCCTAGTGTTGATGTGTTGGCCGGATACAGAATATAATTGTTGGTTATATGCTTAGCCATGCTTAGAAATGCTTAGTTGAAATACTAGTTATGTCCGTTATTGAATTCCATACTTATTGATGTTGATGGAATGATTCGGGCATGGTGGATAATTGTGATGCTTAATTAAAATGCTAAGACGGCTCGGGTGAGTTGCCATCGGGGATGGTGTTTTTCCTCACTCTAGCCCCTAGGTGCGAGTTCTTTACCTCTTGAACCAAGACTGAGCGTGCTTCCGGAGGTGGGGGCATATGGAACCCCCTTTGACCGAATAAGTTGTGAGGGGCTTGTCAAGGGTCCTCTAGTTTGCTATTTCCATTTGCGCGTGAGTTGTGTGGGTGGAAAAGAAACGAGGATGGTGGTGTTTAGGATGTGGCCGCGGGGCAGGGCGCTGGGAGCGCTGAACCTGTCCTTCCGCACACTAATGATCCTTGAGTAAGCCTCATGCAATGTAAAGGTCTAACCGCGCCCACTCGCCGGCCTTCCCCGGAAGAGGGCCAACTAGGTGAGCCGGACGGTACCGATGGGTAAATTAGTACACCCCTGTAGGGTTTAATCTTTTCGAAAAGCCGTGTCCGCGGTTATGGACAACTTGGGAATAGACGATAAGATCATAGAGAATCTTAACCTAATTGATATGGCAGCTAAAGGTTGCATAATCAACGTGTGATAAAGGTTCATTTCTTCGAGGGCGATTCGAGGGGGTGCCTTGGTGGAGATGAGTGGGTTTGGCTACAAGCTGGTTCGCCGAGAACCGAAGATGAAATGTTACCCTCTTATCCCCTTTATAAAAATATTCTGAATAGACGATGCCTTGTGTCTTTTATCTCTTTTAAATGAAAATCTAGCTTAATGCAAAATAGCTACATTATATAGCTTTAGAGCCTCCGTCAGTCATTGGGCCTATATCGCCCTACTAAATTTGCGAGTACATCGTACTCAGTCTCTCTTGTTGTATTTATATTTGTATTTCAGAGGAGGACGACATCGAACAGCTAGGTGGGTTCTACGTGGACATCGACTAGTGGTCTGGGGTTCCCAGGTGGTAGCTTGGGACCGTGGAGCAAGCTGGCTGGGTTTATTTATGTGTAGGCCTCTTAGGCCCTATATTTGGATATTGTTGTACTAGACAACACTACTTCGCTTCCGCATGTTGAATTGATGGTCTGTGACCTTTTGATGTGTAATATTTGTATCTTTCTCATATATGAGTTGCTATATGAGTTTTGTGTCGTAGAGTCTGTGATGTGCCAGTTTGTTCCACAAGTCTCGGTCTCTTTACTATACATGGAAGCGATATCTGAGCTTATGGCATGATTGAGGTGTTGTGTGCCGATGATGTATTCCGAGCACGCCTGCCAATGAGTTTTGGCCTGGGATTGGTAAACCCAGTAACCCTCGGTTGTGTAGCATGACCGGTTACACAACGTTCCATTGTATAGTTTTGGGGTCGGGGCGCTACAACGTCTAGACCGACCGGCAGTAATGGTGACCGCCGACCGGGGCATTGATTCGGCTCGCCAGACTCAGCGTGCGGCAGGACAGACTTTGCAAGAGAGCAGCTGCGCGGCGGTGCAGATGCGCGGCCAGGCCGGCAGCGTAGGCGGCGATGCAGCTTTTTGCCGGCCATTGAAGGCGCCCAAATTCGGGGACGGCGAGCAGCATGGACGCGCACGGCTGCATGCAAACACTCCTCCTGTCCGGCCCTACCCCGGCCCCACTCGTGAGGAAGCAAAGGGAGAAAGACCATGTGGGGCCCATCGAAGGTATCCCTTGATTAAACAAGTGCCCCTGTCTGGCCCTACCCCGACCCCATTAGTCAGGCCGAGTAACGGTCAAAGGAGGTTGACCCGACGGGAACTTCCGCTTGGCCACCTGCGAGATTGGATAGAGCGAAGTGGGGCAAAAATGAGGAAAGCTAAACTAGTAGGGCAAAAACGAACAAAGCTAAGGGAAGTGGGGCACAAAAGTAATAAGGCCAAATAAAATACCGGCCCAAATGATCGACAAATCGATCGGAAAATAAAAAACGAGATGTAGGTCTTTTCTTCTTCTCAAACTATGTTACAATTTTCCCATGGTTTTGCAAATACTATCATTTCGTCATGCAGAGTTTGGTTGTGAAGGAGCTGACTATACAGCGGCGCCGCATATTTGTCCTCCCGTGCGGCGGTTCATAATCAGCATGCATGCAGTGACGCAAGCGATGATGTCAGCTTAGATTCTTTTCAATGGTTAAATTAAAAAAGTTTTATCTCTCAAACCAATAATCCGATTAAAATTCCGTTTTCACCGCTGGATTAGTCGCGACGAGATCTACAAAACTAGATCCCATTTTGCCATGTTTTGACAACTTTTTTTCCAGTTCAAAAGCTACCAGATTATTGTCGCTAACCTACCAGATTATAGTAATTTAGCTATCAGGTTTCTATATGATATTTTGACCCCAATATAAGGATGCATAATACAAATTTGTGTGATTATACCATCTCTTAAGTCTTAAAATGTTGAAAAACTTACCCTCTCACTATGGATATCATTACAAATGTGTAGATACATATAAAATATTATCCGATAACTGTGAATAATTATTATCGTAACTGTTCGTTGTTAATCTGGTAACCATATAGTATTAATCTGGTAGCTGGTGTGACAGAAAAATTTCATCACACCAGGTATTGTTTTGTCGGGAATAACGAAAAACATGTAAAAACCTATATAATATCATGTATAATTATCGTGTTAACTGTTTGGTTTTAATCTGATAGCCATAGTATTGTAATCTGGTAGCTGATGCGGGAAAAAAAAGTTCAACAAAATATATTAACAATGGATCTAGTTTTGAAGCCCTCGTTGAGACGAATTTAACGGTATAAAGTGATCGCTAATCGGAATAACGGTTTAGAAGATAAATCATTTTGAATTTTAGAAATTTACAATTAATACGGTGATGTCACTATATTCTTGCATGCATGCATGTGCTCTCTTATATAGGGAAAAAGTATACACAAACACCCGCCGCATGGAGAGAGAGTTGGTGCGGCGCTTCTAATTAGATTGAACATTATCTTTTGCGGCCCATCTGAGATGAACTTGGCCAATTGATTTCGGTTTGTCAAACTCTGAGATGAACATTACATGTACTATACTTGGATATTTCTTGTCTTTTATATGTAGACAGAATCATTAGTGGGAAAGCACAAATCACGTATACACACACTGAGGGAGAGAAAAGGAGAAATATAATGTAGATGCAATATATATAGCAGTAATTATGTACTTGTCTCGTACGTCTTGATCGCTTTGTTTGCGTTGCTGAAAGCTAACCTTCAGAGATCTGTACAATTCCTTTCAAGTTGTCTTCAGTCCAAAGCAGGACACTTCCATCATTCTTCAGCTGTTCCATCACGTACAAAATCACTAGGAAACTTGGTAAAAATAAATTTGATGATAAATCAACATCTTGAATATGTGTAACAGTTTGTTTGGGCGCTCAGACGAGACGACCGAAGAAGTTAGATGCGTTGTCACATTACTTACCAGCCAGCCACAATGGTGCTTCTCTTCCTGAAGCTCACCATGAGGCCGTTCTTCATGTACAGCGTGGTGTTGAGCTTGGGCTTCACCGCCTGCCTCGGCGCCACCTCCACCGCGAACGTCTCCAGCACGGCCGCCGCCAGAGTCTTCATCTGCGTGTACGCGAACCGCTTGCCGACGCAGAGCCTCGGCCCGGCGTTGAACACCACGTACTTGAACGGGCTCTCGGCTCCTCCGGCGAAGTCCCCGCCCTTCATCCAGCGCTCCGGGCGGAACTCCAGGCAGTCGTGTCCCCACGCCGCCGGGTCGCGTCCTATCGCGTACGCGTTGTAGATCACCCGCTGGCGCGCGCGGATCACGGTGCCGTCCGGCAGCACGTCGTCGTCGAGCGCCTCCTTGAAGTCGATGGGCACCGGCGGGTAGAGGCGCATCGACTCCGTCAGCGCCGCGTGGAGGTAGTCCATCTTCTTCACGTCCCCGTTGGCGGATCGCACGTCGTCGAGGATGCGCGCCTCCACGTCGGGGTGGCCCGCGAGGAGCCAGAAGAACCAGACGAGAGCGACGGAGCTCGTGTCGCGCCCCGCGAGGATGAAGCTGACGCAGAAGTCGCGGAGGAACTCGTTGGAGTGGTCGGCGGCGCCCGGAGAGGAGGACATGAGACGGAGAGGAGGTCGCACCGTCCGTCCAGGCTCCCGATCTTGTGCAGCTCGGTGCGGCGCTCGGATACAGTGCGGTCGGCGAACTCACGCACGGAGCGCGCAGCCTCCACGAGGCGGCGCTCGCCGGCGACTCGGAGTAGGCGCTTGGCCTTCCAGACGAACGGCGGCGTGACGAACCGGGCGAGGGAGAGCTCCGTTGCGCGCTCGAAGGCGCGCGCGAACGGCACATCAGGGAGGCCGTCCGCGAGGCAGCCGGTGTCCACCCCGAACGCCGCGGCACATATGTTGTCGAACGTGAACCGGAGGAGAACCTCCTGGAGGTCCACCACGGCTCCCTGCTGCTGCAGCCGATGGAGCAGCGGCATCAGCCGGCCGTGGACCAGCTGCTGGACAGTCATGGACGAGAACTCGAGGAACTGCGCCGAGTGCATCTCAGCGGTGGCGGCGCGGCGCTGCGCGCGCCACGCCTCGCCGTCGGCGTTGAAGATGCCGTCGCCGAGCAGCTCCACGAACCTCTCCCGGTAGTAGGGGCCCTTGGGGTAGTTGGAGAAGTTGGTCTTGAGCATGTGCTCGACGTTAGCCGGCACGGAGGTGATGACTCCCGACGAGCCCCCGCCCCACATGCCGCGGTACGGGAACGTGCCGCCGGTACGCGCCAGCGCGGCGGCGCCCCACTCGTAGATGTCGTCGAGGTTCGCAAAGAGGGTGGGGATGATGCCCAGCACCGGCCACAGCATGGGCCCGCCGCGTGACGTCAGCCGGGCCATTGCGGCGCTGCACCCGAAGAGCAACGCGGCAGCCACGGCCAGGTCGGACACACGAACGTGCTCCTGCATGGCGTGCAGCGCAGCGTCGAGGAAGGACGTCTTACGCATCATCGATCGCCGGCCGGCCGCGCTGTGTGCAGTGTAGTGTAGGGGAGAGTGACGACGCGCGAAGTGTTAGGTAGTACGATGAACCTTGAGAAGCACCAGTCTCGTATCGTATCGTACGTGCTTAGGTGTGCGAGTGCTTCATCATCTTGTAACTCTGGGATGGGGTTGAGTCGTGTGTGTACTGGCCGCCATTTATAGAGAAACTAGAAGATACCCGCGCATAGAAATGAAGTGGATTTAATTATACAATTGCATATATATATATATAGTATGGTGGTGTGATGTCATACATCGGGCGGCTAAAAATGAATAACATTTTTTTCGATAAAGGGAAGTTTATTACTTAAAAAGTTTTAAGCATTACACCCGGTTTCTGTATAGCTAAGATGCACACCCAACAGTTCGAAAAGTCTCCGGAGCGAAAATAAAGTCTCCGGAGAGAAATTGTAAAAAAACGCCTAAGTAGGTGGCGGACATATCCGTAGATCATGTTGCCATCCATGTCGGGAAAAAAAGGCCCTCACCGAATCCTCCAACCGCGTAGAAACCGCGTAGACACCTACGTGAATAGGTCACTATGCTCGACACGCTATAGAGGCGACCAAGAACGGATCGTAGCCGTGCATCGGTATATGACCTGCATAAGAGACGATTTTTTATCATTAAAAACATTGTCGTTCCTACATAGCCATAGCGATCAAATAATGGCAATCGCTCCCATCCTAATAAGTAGCTTAAATCTAGATTCTACACCATTCAGCCAATTGTCAAAAATATTTGCAACGCTTCTAGGTGGGTACAAGTTAGCGGCTATCTGGATGACTGACCATATAGACTTAGAGAAATTACACTAAAAGAAAAAGTGTTTTATACCCTCGTCATGATGACAAAAGACACACTTTTTACTTCCCTGTCAATTCCGCTTTGCAAGGTTATCTTTGGTTAGAATTACTCATCGACGAAGATACCACGCGAACACCTTAGTTTTCAGCGGAATTTTCATCTTTCAAATTTTATTATTATTATCAACTGGAATGTCAGGTTGGATTAACGCTTTGTACATAGAATCCACTGAGAATTTACCATTCTGCTTTCGATTCCATCTAAATTCATCGGGCCCTTGCGTCAAATGTGTGGAAGTGGTTTGGTTGCATCGATAATTTGCATTGATCGTGTACATGGTACATATATAGGTACAAGGGTGGACCGGGTCTAGTCTCCCAGGAAATACAGAGGGGCCGAGGTAGACGCAGTAGCCGGAGATGGAGCGTCTAGTGTCAGGACACCCAGCCCAGTCGGCGTCGGAGTAGGCGACAAGGCTGGTGTCAGAAGATGTCTTCAAGGTGAGCCCCATGGCCATGGTGCCACGGATGTACCGGAGAATCCGTTTCACCAGGGCCCAATGAGTATCACGCGGGGCGTGCATGTGAAGACACACCTGCTGAACCGCATACTGAAGATCAGGCCGTGTCAGCGTGAGATACTGAAGAGCACCAACGATGGAGCGATAAAAGGGAGCGTCGGATGCCGGAGAGCCCTCGACGGCGGACACCTTTGCCTTTGTAACGACAGGCGTAGAAGCAGGTTTGCAGTTAAGCATGCCTGCTCGCTCCAGAAGCTCGTGCGCATACTTCTGCTGATGCAGGAAGAAGCCTGTGTCGCGGCGAACCACCTCGATGCCGAGGAAGTAGTGGAGAGCCCCCAAGTCCTTGAGGGCGAACTCAGTGCTGAGCCGAGTGGTAATCTGCTGCAGTAGTGCGGGCGAGGAAGCAGTCAGGATGATGTCGTCGACGTACAGGAGAAGATAGGCGGTGGCGGCTCCCTGATGATACACGAACAGGGAGGCATCGGACCGGGTGGACCGGAACCCCTGCTGCTGAAGGAAGCCCGCAATCCGATGGTACCAAGCGCGAGGCGCCTGCTTTAACCTGTAAAGAGAACGGGAGAGCAGGCACACATGGTCCGGAAAGGCGGTGTCGACGAAACCAGTAGGCTACTGACAGAACACCTACTCGACAAGATGTCCATGCAAGAAGGCATTGGAGACATCCCGTGTCCCATCGTGTATACACATCGCGACACGTTTACTTTGATGAGCTGGTGTTCCCGTTTCAGCAGGTACCCTCACCATCGGCGCTCTCTCCGCTGCGGCTCGCCCCTGCCACCACACATGGCGGGCCGCACCCCTCGGCCCCGGCCTCGGCCGTGCCTTCCAGCAGCGCCGTGGCCCCGGCTGCGCCCGCGCCCTCTGCGGCCCCGGCTGCACCCGCGCCCTCTGAGGCCCCGGCTGCGCCCCCCGTGTCCTCGGAGCCTGGCTCGACCTCAGCCTCGCCGGTCTCCTCTTCGGCTACGCCCGACGTGGCTGCACCTCTCACCGGTGTGGTTACACGGGCTCGGACTGGGACTTTTCGTCCTAACATGCGCTACACTGCCGCCGAGTACGCCTGTGCTGCGTCCACCTCGGCCCCGTCTCCCCTGCCCTCCTCCACTCGTGCAGCCCTTCGGGATCCGAACTGGCTTGCCGCCATGCGAGAGGAGTTCGACGCCCTACAGCGTAACCGCACGTGGCAGCTTGTCCCGCGACCTCCTCATGCCAATGTTATCACTGGCAAGTGGGTCTTTCGCCACAAGACTCGCCCTGACGGTTCTCTTGAGCGCTACAAGGCGCACTGGGTGGTGCGCGGTTTCCGGCAGCGCGCTGGTGTGGACTTCACCGACACCTTCGCCCCGGTTGTCAAACCGGGCACGATTCGCGCCGTTCTTCAGCTCGCTGCTTCTCGCGCCTGGCCAGTTCACCAGATAGCACCGGTAACCTTTGGTGTTAGAGGGGTAGCCGAGAAAAATACAAGGGACCGACCGCGGAGCGAGTTTATGAGGAGTGGTGGACGCGGTACTAGGATAACAGAGACACCCGAAAATATGTAGACCATCATAGGATGGGGGTACATCAAAGAGGAGCTGATGAGGGGCATAGTTCCAGCGGGGATGACATGGGCGGATGTTAAGAAGGAGGGTGGCGGTGGCAAGAGCATCCGGCCAAAACCTAGGGGGCACGTTGGAATGAAAGAGCAACGTGCGGACACAATCGTTAAGAGTACGAATGACGCGCTCAGCGCGGCCATTTTGCTGGGACGTGTAAGGGCATGTGGGGCGAAAAGTGGTGCCGTGAGACGCAAGGAGGTGGCGGACGGAAGCGTTGTCGAACTCTTTACCGTTGTCAGTTTGAAGTGCAAGGATAGGACGACCGAACTGAGTGGCAACGTAGGAATAAAAGTTGGTGAGGGTGGCGAGAACATCGGACTTGTGACGTAAGGGAAACGTCCACACATAATGGGAAAAATCATCCAATATCACCAAATAGTAAATATAGCCCATGTTGCTAGCAACCGGGGACGTCCAAACATCACTATGCAATAACTGAAACGGAAAAGTGGAAATAGTGGTAGACTCGATAAACGGAAGACGAACGTGCTTGCCGAGACGACATGCCTCACAAGTGTGGTGTTCAGCTTTATTACATGAGAATGAAAAACTCTAGAGAATCTGACGTAAGACGGTGGAGTTGGGATGACCAAGACGAGCATGCCAGAGATCGACACTTGCGGTGAAGGTGGCTGGACGGGTGGTAGTGGCGCTGGAGGAATGCAACCGGGTAGAGCTCGTCGGGGCTATCACATCGTGAAGAACCATCCGTGTGCGAGCGTCCTTCACAGAAAAACCAACGGCATCAAATTCAACAGTAATGGGATTCTCACGAGTAAGGCGACGAACGGAACAAGGTTTGTGACTAAATTAGGAGAGACAAGAACATTAGACATGGTAATAGGAGTAGAGGTGGAAGGAAAAGACCTATGACCGACATGTGTAATGGGTAAGGAGGAACCATTTCCGACGGTGATACGAGTAGAAGTATGAACAGGTGTGGAAGACGTAAGGTTACCGGGATGAGATGTCATATGAGCGGTGGCGCCCGTGTCCATGTGCTAGTCACCGCCGCCACCGTAGTTGCTAGGGGACAGCGCCAAGTGCAGCGCGGCGAGGAGGGCGGGATCCCACGGAGGCGGCACCTAGGGCGGGTAGTGCCCGCCATAGGGCAGCGCGGCGTCGTAGCCACCCGCGGCCGGCGGTGCATGGATGGCCGGGTAAGAGGTGGCAGGGGCGCGGCGCCGGGCGCAGTGGCATGCCCGGCGAGGTACGCCTGGTGGCTCGACGGGTGAGTCCCAAGGAGGCTCGGTGCGGGTGCCCTAGGCACCGGCATGGAGTATGCATGGACAAGACCCGTCCATGGGTTGGCGCCATAGGTCCATGGCGGGGTGGGCTGGTGCGGACGTGGCGCCCCCCCGGGCGGCTGGCCGCCCTCGGGCGCCTGCTGCTGCTGCGGCTTGCGGCCTCCGCGAAGGTTGCCACGACGTCCACCTTGCTGCTGCGGCTACTGTTGGGGGGGGGGGGGGGGGGCAGCGGTAGGGGCGGGGTAGAACCCAGGCGTAGGGGGCTGCTGCGGCCTCGGTGCAGGCGGGGCGGGAGGAGGCGGTGCGCCACGGGAGGTGCCGGCGGCGAGGGCCTGATGCTGCACGCGCTTCTTCACCCCTTTCATCCGGCGCTCCTCCAGCTTCAGGTATGCGACGAACTTGGGGTAGGAAGGATCTTGTATCAAGGTGAGGTTGCCGGCGGCATTGCCGAAATCCTCGTTGAGGCCGGCTATGAGCGTGCTGAGGAGAAGTTCGTCGTCGATCTCGGTGCCGATATCACGCAGCTCATCAGCCAACTGCTTGAGGCGGCGGCAGTACTCATCAATGGACTTATCGTCCTGATGGCAGTCAAAAAATTCTTGCTGCAGGAAGACGCGGCGCTGGAGCTTGTTGTCGGTGAAGAGGTCATTGAGCTTGACCCATACAACGCGTGCATCATCGCCGTCGCTGACGACGGTGTGAAACAGGTCCTTCGAGATGGTGGTGAACAACCATCGGATGAGCGTGGCGTCGATCGTGGTCCACTCGGGGTCGGCCTGCATGGCGCGGGAGTCGACGGAGCCGTCGATGTGATCCACGAGGTTCTCCTCGCGGAAGAGAAGCGAGAAGTACGTCTTCCAGGCGTAGTACGAGGAGTTGGTGGCATCGAGGGCCACGGAACACGCTCCCGGATGTTGATGTCGCGGACGATGGCGGGATCAGGGCCGGCGAATGGGTTGGTGCGCGAGGAGGCAACGGACATGGTGGCGACGCGAAGAAGAGAGGGAGCGGCGGCGCGAGAGGAGGGCGGCGCGGCGGCTGGGAGAGGGCAGCGGCACGGCGTGGGGCGGCGGCGGCGGCGGCGGCTAGGGTAGGTGGAAGCGAATTAGGTTAGGATCGATAGATATCTGATACCATGTAGAAGTGGTTAGGTTGCATCGATGATTTGCATTGATCGTGTACATGGAACATATATAGGTACAAGGGTGGACCGGGTCTAGTCTCCCAGGAAATACAGAGGGGAGAGAGACGCTACAGGTACACATACAAAACCCTAGCCTATACACGTATAAACATGTTCAACAAAATGCACTGAAGCAAGACATTCCATGATGCTTGTCTCGGACCAAACAAACTTCGTCTGAACGACACATCTGGTGGTGATGTAGCCATCACTTTAGCGAGCGTATCGCTTTTGTGGCGCGCAATATTGTACAATGACAGAAATTGTTCTCGAAGTGTGGTGTTACCCAGCCACTTGTCCTCCCAGAACCTAATTTCAGATCCATCCTTGATAGAGAAAGAACCAAGTGGAAAGAAAAACTTCTTTGTGGCCATAAGGCCAGCCCAGAAGTGGGAGTCACCCGGTTTCCAGTACACCTGGGACAACGCCTGTGAACCCACATATTTTCTTTTAAGGAGGGTTTGCCAAACCCCTTGTTCAGTCAGTAGGTTGAAAAGCCACTTACCAAGTAGGGCTCTATTCTTGACCTCTAGGTCATGAACACCAAGTCCTCCTTGATCCTTTGGTCGGCAAACCACACTCCACTTAGCCAGAAGGTACTTTCTCTTCTCACTATCACATTGCCAAAAAATCTTGATCGGAAATAATCCAGTTTGTTCAAGACTATTTTGGTAGTTGGAAGAAAGATATCACATACAGTATCATATTGCTTAGTACTGAGTTAATGAGTACCAACCTCCTTCCTAGAGATAGTAATTTGCCCTTCCAGCTATTTAGTCTAGCATGTAACCGCTCCTTCACCATTTTCCATTCAGCATTTGTAAAAAGGAATAACATGGATGATTTGATGGTGTGATTTTATAAATCAAACAATAAAAAAATGACATGGATGATTGGATGGCCAAAAAAGGATGATGTGGAAATGTAGAGATAAACTATATCATTAATATATTAGAGGTTGGATGGTGGTTGAAAAAAAGTGTGATGTGGATAGCTTACATAATGTTAGGGTTTAGGGTACAATTATTGAATGTTAGTGCAAATGAGGACGGAGAAAAAAGTGATGTGGATATTACAGGTTGAGGTAGACAATGAAATGATCGTTTTTTGAAATGTTTTAATATTTTATTTTATTTATGAATCTTACCGTTGTGGATTTTCGGGTCTACACACGACAACGTTTTCTTCTGGGTGGAAAATCTGGCTTGATGTTTTGCAGGCTCGATGCCTGCGTGCGAGCTAGCCGTTCTCACGTATCGTGGCTCTCGCGCGTGGAGCCGTGCATGCATGCAGCTCACAGCTTGCACTGCACGTACGTTCGGATGTGTGTGCGTGATGTAATCGTGATCCTGCCACCGTTCCGGCATGTTCACCACAGGTTACCGCAAGTAGGCCGGTGAGCCTCCCGCGGCGCCGAAAGGATTTGCTCCGCCGCGCCCGGTCCGAGAAAAGAGAGATAAAAGGAAAACGAAGCGTGGACGGTGCGCGCTCCTCTCGATCAACGCCTTCGACGTGCTCCGCTCTGCTGACGACTGCTGGCATGATCCTCCTCGTATGACAAAAGGAAAAAAAACAACCAACGACGACTCAACGAGTGAGTATCAGCGTAAAATTCAGAGAGCACCACGTACGTGGCCACAACAAACTCAAGGCCAGTAAAATTGATTCAGATCAGATCATCAGAACCCATCAGAGTAGCAGCAATTAATCGACTGAAGATTTCAAGTTTTGAGAATTAGGGAAGGACATGCAACCGCAGAGGGACTGAATTGGGGAAGAAGACCAAGCGTGCTTTCAGATCGGTGAAACCGGTTCTATTGTCCCTCTCCCTGCGTGTACGCACGCCGCATCCTGGCCTGGTAAGTTGTTGCCACCACATGGGTTATTGAAGGGGATTGGTAAAAGAAGGATGGCTTTTCTCCGGGGAGGTTCGGAGGAAGTGCAGGGAAGGGGCGGTGTCTGGTTGGTTGGAGCAAATGTTCGTAGCGAGATCTCGTCGAGGTTTGGGGGTTTATGATGCAAAATCGATGGAGGATACATCTCTTTACTAGTACCAGATCAGAAGTAACTACTACTGGATCACAGATCCTTCTTGCAGAACAGAGAGGCCACTCACCAAAATAGCAGAGGCCTACATGGAGCTGCAGGGAAAAAGACGGTTCGGAAGCTACTATGGACAGAGCATTCAGACTGCTGCAGACAATTTATTTGGAGCTGCCGAACTAGGGAGGGAGTCAGGGCGGTAGATGGACTGACGGTGAAAAATGCTTGTGTGCGGCAGGAAATAGCAACGGTATGATATCATCCATCAGCGGGTCAAGGGGCTTGGTGTGCGCGACTTATTGCACCGGCTGGGTATGTTCATCTCTGCAACTGGTGGCTGCTGCCGTTCCAAATGCAGAGAGCTAGGAACCGTGTCTCTGCTTGGACAGGGATATGGGGCTAAAGCTTACTGCAAACGTAGCGTGATCCTCCTCCTTCTGTCCGCCTTGTTTTATGTGGAGGGGTGCATATTTCTCGATTCGGAAACATAGACATTGGGGCCTCGATCGTAGGTCCAGCCAAAGCGGTGGCACGCATCAATGAGAAATAAATATTTTGAGCTTATATGGAACTTATCACCGCAGGGAAGGTCGTTATGCATAACCGCATAATCAGATGAACACACTCTTAAGTCGTCCACGAGATAAGAAAAAAAAAGACAAATAAGCTAAAGATGTAAGAAGATACTTGGCAGGCAGTACGTTGACTGAAGCCTACGGCCCAACGCATCCCAGTTTATCTCACAAAAATGATTTACTCCCTCCGATCGGAAAAGGTTGTCGCCGGCCGTACAGGAGCTTGTACTGTCCTAGCTCACCTCCCGCGTCAATCAATACTGACCGGAGGGAGTAGTATTTTATATTTCTGATTAGATATGCATCATGCCTTGTCCACATTTGAAAGTTTCTGAAAATTTTCCTTCTGAACAAAATTCGTTGTTTAGAGAAGATACCACAAAATGATACACCAATCAGCCCACAACTGAATCCATAATAATTATATGTTACTAACTGGGTGTTCGCCTTTCACAAGGTACAAATGGAGTATATCCATCCAATTCAGATTCAAACGATAATGAAGGATATTTTTCTAAGGGGAAAACAGTACAAGAGGCTCATACATACAAACAACTTTCACTAGATATTATCTACTCCCTCCGTTCCATAATGTAACCCTTTTTAGCATTTCTCTTTCCATCCGTATCTAGACATGTTTTAGTGCAAGATTCATTTGAACCTTACACTAAAACATGTCTAGATACGGATGGAAAGAGAAATGCTAAAAATGCTTACATTATGGAACGGAGGTAGTACAGCATATTCCGAGTAAAAAAACTTGAAAGATTGGCGTATAATTATTGTTAGAGATACAATATATTAACTTAATTTGAGTCCAAAGATATCCGAGTGTAAGATTATTTGATTGACATTATATATGAGGTCCAGCCAATAATGCAAGCATGGCTATTCTAGTCTTTAGTACTACTTTTCAAAATGCTTGCAGCTTTTGTACAAGTTTAACTGTTTAAGTAGTTAGTCATCTACACAAAGGTAGTCAGGTTGATCACAAAGGAAATTATGGTCGAAATAGCATACTAGAGGCATTCCCAATTTCCCATGCTAAAAACAGTGCAGTTATTTGAAACACAGTGACCTTCCTTACCTCCTCCATATTACTCCCTCCGTCCAAAAATAAGTGTCTCAAATTTGACAAAAAGTGGATGTATCTGTATATGAAACATGTCTAGATACATCTAATTTTAAGCAAACTTGAGACACTTATTTTTGAACGGAGGGAGTATCTAGTAGCGCATAGTATGATTAACCTTTTGATGCATCATTCCAAGGCTCAATCCATCCGATCATCGCTCCTATTGAACAGTTGTCGGCTGCTGAAGGCTACATGAGATAGTGAGCCCACACAATGTCTGCATCAAACTTGTTAGTATAGCGGCAGAAATCTGGAACAGCATGGTCAAGTCAGAAATGTTCTTCCCTGAGAGAAAGAAATGTAACCTAGTGGTTAGAAAATATCCAACCAATGAAACAGAATTGCCATGAAACAAATTAATTGCAGCTATCCAAATGAGACAATGGGGATCTGCTTACAGCATGCTGCAAGTGCAAATCAGTCTACAAGCAACGATCAAGAAACAACAGGACATCAGTTACAATGATCTAGGCCGAGGCTACTGAATGTACAACGGGCAAACCATCGTCGCATCAACTGATAACTGGGAACAACATTTTAGATTATGTACACATTGAAAATTATGAAACAACAGAAATAAAGTAGTACAATCAAATGGTAGATATTTTACAACTCCTGCAAACTGCAGGACTTGTGCCCGGTTCAGTTCAGCTCCATCCAACTAAGCAGGTAGTGGCTCTTCCAAAACTGCAAATTCAAAACACATCAGCAATGCACCATAACAGATATTAGATGCAAATGAAACAGGGTAAACTTTGAAAATGAAGGAGCATGAGGTCAAAACCTTTTGTTTTTTCTGGAGCCTGTGGCCTCTCTGGCGCTTTAGTAGGTACATCAGGAAGCTCAATAACATCATCAACGTCTTCAGCTGGAGCTTCAGTGTCAGCCGGTACATTAGTTTTCTCTTCAGGTCGTACTTCAGTAACTGGAGCATCGGGCAGAGAGTCAAGGGAAAGCTGCAAAGAACGGAGACAATAAAGATTTAGCACAGAAACAATGTTCCTTTAAGTTTAGAGCTTGAAGCTTATCATGTTGTTAATTTTCTCAAAATGAACAACAGATGAAGCTTTTTAGGAAAAACCTCGGCTTCCAAGTTTTCGAATTCAGCCATGACGGCCTCCTCATCCTCAGCAGATAGCTGTTCGCCAAGAGCGGCATTTATTTCCTGCAATTAATATCAGTTCATAAGCAAAGTAAGGTAAGCAGGTCCATGCAATTGTAGTTGCCGCATACCATAATAGAGGTTAACATTTCTAATGCAGAGACCCCGGGAAGGAACTGCTAAAAACTGGATGCAAGTATAAGCAATTTCTCCAAGAGAAAGCGAGCAGCTCATCAAGAACAGATGCAACAAATTTTACGGATATTGATCAACAAACACAAAAACATCAACAACTCAATGTAATAGATAAAAAATTGCTTATTGTATTAGTGTGACTTGAACTAGTCACAAGTTCAGAGGTGTCATACATTGTAGATCGGTACATGTTTAAGCTGCAAACTACAAAGCTAATTACATATTTAGACAATGCAGGAATGAAATCAGTAATGTCACATCCCAGAAAGCTATCACAGTCCACGAGATGTATATAGTCTAATTAAATCCACCCAAGTAGATGAAAACAGCTTTTACAGAGATCCGGGGTGCCCCTTGAAGTATTAACTTAGGATACCCCAAAAGAAATTGGAATAAAACATTATAAATGTAGTAACCAGTGGACAACTAAAGTTTATTGAATTTACCTCCTGATAAGCCTTAGCCTCAGCTGTGTCATCCATTAACTTCTGGACATCGTCTATGTTTATCTCACTCTGTATAGACTTAAGGGCAGCATTTCCAGTCTTCAGGCTTTCCAACACAGCCTTTTGCTTACTTGCTAGTTCAATGTCTGCCAGCTACAGCAGGCGGAAAAAAACAGACTGTCAAATCATACCTCGATACTAAGAGACTTAATGCTGGTTAGATCAAATGATGTAAAGCAGAAAAACAAACCTGTTTGTCATATACATTAACATGCAATTAAGAGCCATAATTTATCCAATAAACTACTAACCTGCTGTTCAACATTCATTTGCCATGTATCAACTTGTTTCAGCAGCTCTTCCTGGGATTTCTTCTTCTTCAGTGCAATCAAAGCTCTGTCTCTCTTCTTTTGTTGAACCAACTGGCGTGCAGCTTCCTTTTCTGCTTCGATCACCTTCTCAAGCTGGAAGAAGGAAAAGTGAACCATACATATACAGAATCAGGACCATCTTAATTGTCATAAGAAACGGCATACCAGTGGTTTAATGCGAGACAAGCTATATAGTCCAGTCAAGATAATAAACACTTCATTAAAGGTGGAAGCCTAACGGTGAAACTATTTCTTCGCACAACATGCTAGTACAGAAATCAGATTGTTTGCACTAGCAAACGGTTCCCATACTGCTAACATTGGTAGATCAAGATAACGGTGACACACTATTGATGCACTAGAAGCCAATCTGGTTTTCACAACATGCTCCAGAAAGTAATCCTCCCTGGTTGATAATCTGAATGTGTAGTTCTCCCAGACATTCACCTTAATAATCCACTAGAGTCCGACCCAAGACCTTTACTCTTGTCCTGATTACACTGTCAGGCATTCTAAATCTGGATCACTGCTGTGAACCCAAAATGACAAACAACAAACCAATCTAAGAAAAGCAGGTTGTATCGGGGCGTATCTAAAACGGGGTCCTCCAGACAAAACTAACTAGGTGGAAAGGTTCATCTCCGTTCAGTTGTAGAAACAACTAAACCTAATTCCAACGACGCCCGCGGTCGCGTGTTGAGCGTGGGCACCAAATCTGATATTATCTAGTCCTAGGGGCAAAATTGGAGATCAATAAACTACAGGAACTGAATCTCAAACGATCGACAATATAAACTAGAAAGATTCGATGGTGTAATAGGAACGGGGGCGGAAAATAGATCATCAGATTGGGCAGGGCGGGAGCAGGAGACCTGCTGCTGGTACTGCGCGAGCTTGCGGCGCTGCGTCTTGAGGGCTACGATGGCCTTGTCAACCTCCGTGATCTTCGGCTTCTTCACGAACACGTTCCCCATCTTGTGCTCCCCGCGTATACCCCTTCCGAGCACGGGTTCGCCGCCGGCGGGGTAGACGACGGCGTGAGAGGAAGGAAGCGGAAGAAGGAAAGGTGGACTGGAGGAAGAGACGCCGTCACGGCATCACAGTTGTAGGGTCGGGTATTTGGATTGGGTATCGTATGCTTCTCATAGACCCGTTATTTACCACTTGCCAACCGCTCGGACCGTCATCTTTTTTGAACGGGGAAGAGGCCGAAGGCCCTAGAAGCTGTATGAAGCCACGGTACAAGTTAAAAAAGACCTCAATATGGACGAAAATAACAACAAGGTCCTTAGCATGTACCAAATGACGACCCTAGAAATAAAACTAAAAACACAATCGGGTCCTTCATCTTCACCGCAGCTCTGCCAAGGCCTCAAAAGCACGGACGCCAGCGACGACATAAAGGGATAACACCACTTGTTGCACTGCGCTGAGACCGAAGATCCTCCACAAAGGCTCGCTGGCCTAGATAGAGAAGAAGTCGTAACGCCAGTGGAATGCCACAACGCGGAGTGGTCTCCTTCTACCGCTCACATGGACGCATATGGCCTCTATGGATGGACTTCGTAAATGAGCCTCAAGATCAATCCTCGACGCTTCATCTGTCGGCAGAGTAGCCCAACCTCTGCCTCCACGGCAACGGGATCATGTAAGCAGGACTAGAAGAAGAGCACCAACTCTAGCCAAGCATTCAAGGAGACGTTGTTGTCGTTCCCTTTGACTGCACGCAGCATCGCCGAAGAGAAGAAGGAAAGGGGCAACGACGGATCCGAGGAGGGGCTCTCAACGACGGAGGAGGATAGCGCAGTAACAATCCAATATTACTAGCTAGTGGTATCTTGATACGTCTTCAAAAAAGTATCTATAATTTATGATTATTACTTGCTACTCCCTCCGTTCTTAAATATAATATGTTTTAGCCACTTCACTTGTTGACTAGATACAAACTAAAGTGAGTGAATATATACACTAAAACGTGTCTACATACATCTAGATATAAGTGAATCTAGAAAAGTGTTAAAACATCTTATATTTAGGAACGGGAGTACATTATTATCATTGTGACATATTTATATCATGATTTTATATCATTTTCGAACATTTTCTAAAACTAAGATATTAACCCAGTGCCAAGTGTCAGTTCCTGTTTTCTGCTGTTTTTGAATTTCAGAAAATCATTTAAAGAAAAGTCGGTGGAAAAATCCCCGAACATTACACAAAGCTTAAAATATCAAGACGGTGTCGGGACCAAAAGGGGGAGCGAGGAGGGCCACCAGGTGGCCACGCGGGTTCAACATGGGTTGTGGTGGCCCCACCCTCGTGGCCCCCTGGCCACCGCCTCTCGACGCATGTTCATCTATTTATTCTCCACGATGTGAAAATCTACGAGACGGACCCCTTTTGCCAATTTTGATATCGAGCCGCCATCATCGTGGAAACCAATATGTACCCATGTTCCGGTACCCTGTCGGAGGGGGAAATCATCGTTGGAGGCATCCACACCAACCTTGTCGTCTCCATGACGATACGTGACTACGTGAGTAGTTCTACCTTGGACTACAGGTTCATAGCAATAGGTAGATGGTTATTTGTCCTACTTGTTCGTCAGTACAATGGTCTCGTGAGCAGCCTAACATGATCGAGATCCATCCAATATAATTGTTGTTATTGTTGTTTTTGCTGGAACATGATGAATTATGATGTTATTATTAGATTGTGCATGTTATCTTTATTATGAGAGTGTTTTATTTACGTTCTTGCATGCTCTTTGATCTATGTGGTTACTCTGGCCAAGTAGTTGTTTAGAGTTTATGCTCGATAGTGGGTTCTAGCCTCCATCATCACTGGGCTTGCACGATAGTAACTACTGAGAGTAAAGTTGTGTTGTTGCTACTAAGGATAAAATAGCAACGTTTATTTATTTGTGTTATAAATGTTGCTTACATCATGAATAGTTCTTAAGGCGATATTCTGTTGTTTTCAACTTAATACCTAGAGTGGCAAGCATAGAAGCACACTCGAAATGGAGTATTAGTTATACATGCGGTGCCGGTGCGTGGTCTATATATGTTTGACGTGATGCCTGCATGAATATTTGTCTTGTTCATTCTCCCATAAATCGCAAGATCAAAATTCCGTCAACTACCTAGCTGCAATTTGTTAGCCAACAATGCTTCTTATCTTGAAAGAGATAACACTAGTGAAACTATGGCCCCTGATCCATTGCTTTATATTGATTGCAATTTTGTTCTCTGTTTGAAAGAACATATCTTAGTTTTGGTGATATAATGACAACACACTTTGTGGGCTAATCATTTCCGTTAAGTGACATGTTTACAGGTACTTTAGTTCATTAGTCCAAGATGGTGAAAAGATCGAAGACGGAGAAGAGAAACGAAGTCTGTGGTCAATTCTGCTAAATAGGTCCGGATATTCCGACGGCATTTCCGGAAGTTCCGGTCCAGCCCCGGAAATATCCGGCCTATGGGAAATTCGACGAAGTCATTTTTGGGAAACCTCTCTGGAGGGGTCCCAGAACTTCACACCGGAAGTTTGCCCGGATGTTTTCGGGGGTCCGGAAGTTTCGGCCCTGGTGATCATCTGGGGGGAAAATGACTAAGTCCTTTTCGAGATTCCTCTCGGGAGGGGTCCTAGAGATTTGGTCCGAAGATTCTCTCCAGAGATATCCGGTGCCCCGGATATTCCATCTTGAACACCGGAACTTCCAGCCTCTGGCTCGAAAGTTCCGAAGTTAAGTCCGGAAATATCCGGCCCTCCGCGGAATAACGGGCAGATTTCGTGGAGGGGTATTTATACCCCTCCACTCACCTCGGGTCAGCTAGATTTTGAAGTCTCTCTCTCCTCCATTGTTGCAAAATCTCAAATCGACTAGATCTCCCAATCTCTCCACTCAAACATGCTCAAACTTGGAGGATTGAAGGAGCAGGCCGCGATTTACAAGCTTACCAAAGGGGTTTACATTTCCCCCTCATTCACTCGAGGGATTTGTGCCTAGGGTTTCCATTGGGAAAACCTAGGTCTTTTGTTGTACTTACTCGATTGATATTGTTACAGTTGTGTTGATTTAGAAGCCCCCGATTGAGTTGTGGGTGTGTGCCATAAACCTTGTAAAGGCTCCGGGTTCCGCCTCGAAGGATTCCGATAGTGAAAGGTGAACCGAGCCTTTGTGGTGAGGTTCATCGAAGAATAGAGTAAGGCCTTTGTGGCATGCTCACACCCCTCCAAACGAGACGTACTCCCCTCAAAAGGAGGAACTCGGGAATACATCCTTGTCTCCGCGTGCTTCAATTTCGGTTACTTCTATCCTTACTACCTTTACTTGTATCTTGCGTATATCTAGTGCTTGCTTGTCATATAGGTAAACTCACCTTAGTTGCATATCTAGAGAAATTACCTTTTGTGTCAAGCCTAAATCGAAAAAGAATTAAAATTTATTGTAGCACCTATTCACCCCCCCCCCCCCCCCCCCTCTAGGCGCCCATACGATCCTTTCAATGTTGTCCCTTTTACCGTTATTTATGTTTTCGTTCACTTTCCACACTAAACGTTTAATCCACTGTCTTTAGCGAGAAGGAAAGTCTGACAAACTTCATGAAACGTTGCAGATAAGTTGTTCTGTGTGTTGTGTACAAGTCTTTCACCAAACTCTGAATCGTGCTGATATAACCTTGGTTCTTAACTGAAGAAATTTGCTTGATGTACTGCATCCACCCTCCTCTTGGGGTGTCCCATAGTTGAACATCATATCTCTATACGTCATCAAGCAAAAAAGATCATGGTATGTTACGGGACAGGTTTTGGCACACCTCCTAGGGAATCGAGAAATTCCTTGACCACTAGCCTAGGGATGGCAATAGCCCTTCACCATCAAAATACTATATAATACCCCGCGCGTTGCAGCGGGAATTTAAAATGTATGATATTGAAGACCAACAAACATCTGAGTGAGACAATTACAAAAGTATATACGTGGTGTATATAAGAAAAAATTCGCAACAAAAGTACACTGGTTGATGCAAAATATTTGATTTTTATTAGAATTATCATTATCATATATATGGCAAGGAAACAAAGATTATATGCAAAATAACGTACATAAGCATTAATAGATTGCACATATTGATAGAGGCGACGACGTTGTACTTTCCCTTGCATTAAACTCTCATAGTATGGGTCATCTATATTAAGATTTCAGTTTCAAGATAAAGTGTTTTGCCACCCCTTAATGATTATTCATGCGAAACAATGATATATCAGATAATCTTGATGAATATGCATTCTTAAAAAAAGAGAGGAGACATAAGTAGATACACTGGGATTATTTTTCGTGGGGGGATACAATTGGATATTTAAGACAAAATAGTGAAGGTGAACCTCCGAGAAAATGTGTGCTTTGAGGTAAATGATCGAATGTGGGTTTCCTCCATACAATAACATAATTCATCAAGATCTCGGTTGTGCCTCTAAAATCTGAATATTTAATGAGAACATATTATAGTAACTCTGATCTTGTGTTATCCATTGCTTAATAGAGCATACCACCATTTCACCGACACATGCTTCCACAGCCAAAAGATCTGAAAATAAGACCCTGCTTATTTTATTTCGAATAAAACTTGCTTATATCAACATGATATGTTGGCTAAAAGTGACACACCCAACACATCTAACAAATACTAAAAATCCCACGAGGGAGACGGTGACGTTGCTCTTCCGACTCAACCATACATACAGATTTGGCGTAGAAGAATAAAATTAGTAATACATCCGCTTGTTTAACATTTATGTTTAACGAAACCTGAGAAAGAGCACAGGCAGTCTGTTTAACGAAACCTAAGAAAGAGCATAGGCAGTCAGGCTCAATGGAAAGGAAGCTACCCGCTTTCATTCACATTAGAAGAAATAAATAAATACAGTACTTAATATAGCTTCGAGAGAACTAACAAAAGATTAAGGAAAAATAATTGTACGGCCAGCGATTAATGAAAGGCAGGAAAGGAAAACCATGCACATATGAGGCGAAACTGATCAATCGGAACTGCGGAAACCAATCTATCTGAAGTTAGAATTTTTTTTGGCAGAACAGTATAACCGGAACAGTATAACATAGGAGCTGGAGCTCGAGCTGTAGTTGCTTGGCAATGTTCCTCCATGTAACATGACAAAACACAACGCGGGAAGTTAGAGAAAAAAATAAACAAACAATTTGTACTCTATGTTACTATGTAGCACGATCTGATTGGAATTGCAAATTACACACACATGTAACTGACTAGATTCTGGAGATTTTTATATGTGATGGATGGAAAGACGAGATCGGGAGAGAAAGGGTAGCACAACTAGGCCTGTAAGTGGGCAAGCCCTATTGCGTCTACCATTTTACCACTTATACCCACTTAATTAAAAAAGACTATATTTTTTCATGAATAGAGCTAAGCGACGAACGGAAATGTGGTTTGACTGCAAGCTCGAGTCATTGTTTGGTGGATTTGAGCTGGCTAAACGTCTGTCATGAACGTAAACGGAAGAAATTATAGCCCTAATTAATTAAGTGGGTATAAGTGGCAAGCTGGTAGACGTATTAGGGCTTGCCCACTTACAGGCCTAAGCACAACCTAGTAGCTAAGCAGGAGAAGAGATGTCGCGCCTGCCTCCTTCTGCACAACACAACCTGCACCGTTGGTGATGGGCATGGTTAGACACGGAGTAATTGAGTGTGACAGCAGGGAATTTGGAGGCGAATCACTGGAGGGTGTATTATATGGGCCTGTGGGGGGGAGATGAATAGGCATAGACAAATCTATCAATGTCTTTTGCTTCTTGCGTGAGTGGAGGAGACGAATAGGAAAAGCAATAAAAGAGGAGATGAAGAGAAAGAGGATTAACGTGGGATCAAACCAAGAGTGCTAGTAGGAAAAAGTAATGCGGTGAAAAAATTCATAACATAAAAGAGGCTATGACATGGCAGCTGCATGAGGCTGCTTTGGAGGATGAGGTGGACGGTAACTGTAACAGATGAAGTTTGAAGTGGACAAATTAGATAGCTGCTGATGTGGATGCCTTGCATGTTAAGAGAAATACCCTTAGTGGGTTGCTCCCATTTAGATACTATAGATGTGGCGGAATTTATCTATTATATATGAGCATCTCCATCAGCGCCCTCGTTAGTGTGTCCGACCCCCCCCCCCCCACCCCACCACACACACACACAAATATTATCAGCAATGGAGGGAGCCCTGACACATGTTCTGACATATGGGGTTAGACGCCCCCAAACGAACTGACATATTAAAAAATTGGTAATTTTCACATCAATATAGTTTTATTTCTGTCAAAGCTTTTAAATCATGGAGTCAATCATTGCTCTGAAATTTGAAGTTGCATTTTGACATCGCCAAAGAACTATTTTTTTGCTTTGATGTTACTCGCGACTCTCTCGTGATCTATTTGTTGAAGAACACAATTTCAGACTTAGCCGCAAAGCTCGCTTCCTTGGCTACGCATGACTAGACATATCAATTTCGCGGCAGTGCTCAAGATTTATGTCCTTAAAGAAGGTGAACACTAAGTATTTTCACCTAAACGCATCCTCTAGAAGAAAGAATTTGACATTGGTAATTGAAGAAATGGGATGACAATGGCTGATCAAGATCAAAAAAGGCACTCATGTTTGATCGCTTTTAGAAACCTGCTACGCGTTGATCACACCAACTCCATCAACATGCGAGATCTCAGACATGATCATGTTGAGCTCCTATGGCTAGATGACAACTTATTGAATATGAAGTCAAAGAGGCCATCTTGCCACCAACCCTGAGAAAACACACGGATCTGACAGATTCATTGGCCTGTTCTATCACTCATGTTGGAAGATTATAAAACTGATCTCATTCGTACACTTGACAAATTTCACTCAATGAACTGTGAAAGAACGAGATGTCGCCTAGAAGGGTGTGAAGATGAGTTTTTAAAATCTATTACGGATTTAGTTCAGTTCTCATGTACTTACCTATGGTTGCCACTTTCGGACAAAAACCTCACCAAGAATCTGATTACCAGCTGATCCTGGACAAAATTTAGAAATTTCTATCTTGGTGGAAAACAAAGAAGCTTTAGCGCCTGATTCTTTTCAAAGTTGTCCTCTCGGCTCTACCAATATACCAGTTGTTGGTACGTCACCATCCAAAGTGGCTATACGAAGCTCTTGGTAGGCTACGAAGATCGCTCATGTGGTTATGGTTAGAAAGTGCTCAGGTGGCAAATGCTTGGTTGCTTGATCAAAAGTTCGCAGACACTCTCTTGGACGCTCTAAAGGTCAGGTGGCTCTGGCTTCAGAAAGTTGATCCCAACAAAGCTTGGAACGACCTCCCTATGCATGCTGACAAGGTGGTTCAAGCTCTTTTCAAGGCTTCGACCAAGATTATGGTCTTTGATGCAAATCAACATTATTCTAGAGAGAATACTGGCTTGATGGGCTAATACTACAACACACTCTTCCTAACATGTACAAACATAGTCACATGAAAACATGCTCAGGCACACTTCTTTTCGGCTTTTAGGAGGGCTTCTCCGAGAAGCTCCCCTCCCCCGGCTTCTCCGAGAAGCCCGACTCACAAATTCATTTATACTTCTAAATTAGTCTTGAAAAGGGTAGTTTGGAAGTCTAAACGAATTTCTGAGTCGGGCTTCTGGGAGAAGCTGGGGGAGAGGAGCTTCTCGGAGAAGCCCTTCTAGAAGCCGAAAAGAAGTGTGTCTCAGTCCTTGATCCCAGCGAATGGGTGGATGAAAGGACACGGATGTCGCCTAGAAGGGGGGTGAATAGGCGATTTAAAATTATTACGGTTAAGGCTTGAATAAATGCGGAATAAAACTAACGTTTAATTTAACAAGCCAAAACCTAAACTAGCTAGGTTCACCTATGTGCACCAATACTTATGCTAAGCAATATAATCAACTAGGTGATAGCAGGATATATGACTTTAAGCTAGATGTCTATCACAAACTAAATAGCATAAGTAAGAAGCTCGGGATAGAAATACCGAGGCACTTGGAGACGATGATTTATCCCGAAGTTCACTTCCCAATGGAAGCTAGTCTCCGTTGGAGCGGCGCGGTGTTCACCAATGTGAAACACCGAGTAGCCTTGATATGGCACACCGTATCTCCGTTGTGTCTTACCACCAATGTGGCGAGGCACTTGTCACTATGTTGCCGTTGAGGTTGACAACTAGAACTTTACAAGGGTGAAGCTCACTCCACAAGTTGGAGGGTCTTCACCAAATGCACCGAGCCACCAAGACTTGATGCCAAGGCCGAGGATCCCGGCAATGTCTTCGTAGCTACCAAAGCTCCGAAGCTAACAAGGTTGAGCCACACTCCACAATTGGAGGCTCCCAACAAATCCCGAAAGCCACCAAGACTCCGAGAAATCAAACCGTCTAGGGTACCAACGTGCCCTAGAGGAACAAGCTCTAGGGAACCAAAGTACCCAAGAGTAACAAGCTTCTCAACTTCACTTTCCACGAATCACCGTGGAGAACTCAAACCGATGCAACTAATGCAATGGCAAGAACACACTAAGTGATCAAGTTCTTCCAACCCGAATCCAACCAAAGCAACTAATGCTTGGGAGGGATTAGAGAGGAAGAACAAAAGGAGAAACACTAAGAAACTCCAAAGATCTAGATCCAAAGTGTTCCCCTCACTTAGAGGAGAAAACAATCGGTGGAAATACGGATCTAGATCTCCTCTCTCTTTTTCCCTAAGAAGTAGCACGAACTAGTGGAGGGAATGAGAGAAAAGCCAAGCTCAAGAGGTCACCAATGGAGGAGAGAANCTCAAAAGGTAGCAACAACTATCGGAGAGATTGAGAGAAAGCCAAGCTTGAGAAGGTCAACAATGGAGGAGAGAATAGCTCAAGAAGTTGGCAAAAGGTTCTTTTATTTTGGGGAAGAAGCCCCTTAATAGGGGCTCCAAAAAATGGAGCCGTTGGGTTATTTTGTGCGCAGCAAAAAGCAAAGGAAAGCAGCCGGCCTGGGAGCCGGCAGGCAGGCCGGAGCTCCACCCGCAAGGACCGGCCTGGAGCCGGCCCAGGCCGGCAGGCAGGCCGGCGGGCAAGGAGCAAGCAGGCAGGCCAGCAAGCGCCAGGGTGGGCCGGCCGGGCAACCGGCCCAGGCCGGCGAAGAGGCCGGATGGTCTCCCGAGGGGGCCGGCCGTGGAACCGGCCCAAACCGGCGGTGTGGCCGGGGACTTGGCCGAATGGGCCGGCCTGGGAGCCGGCCCAGGCCGGCAGTGAGGCCGGCGCCCGTTTTTTTCTTTTTCCCTTTTCTAATATTCTGTTTTTAAAACGACCGATACCGAAAACGCAATATCTTCCACATACGAACTCCGTTTTCGGTAAACTTGGACTCGTTGGAATCGTCACAACGAGCACTACAAGAATATACATAGAAACATCATTGTTCAACAACATATGGTAAAACCAAATGATGAGAGGTAAAACCTTTCTATTAAAAACCGGAAAACCATATCTTTTGCAAATGAAGTCCGAATGACACAAAACCACTTTTGTTGGAAAGAGGACGACAAATGCTATCCACTAACAAGTGAAAATATTGAAACCAAGCAAGGGAGATTTTGCTACTAAATGGAAGAGTGAAACCTTCCGCATAGATGGACCGGCAAAATCTCCGACACCGAAAACTCAATAGGGAACGCATATGAAAATCGTTTTCGATGACCTTGGCCTTGTCATGACAAGCATGACAAGCACCAATACCACACCACGATAAGAGCCAAATAGGAACCAATAAAGATGATGGCAAGGATGCAAAGGTTTGAGCTCTCTACGACCGATACGCTAAAGCTCACTTGAGAGCCCCTCTTGATAGAACGGTTACCTATCCTAAAACCCGGTCTCCCAACTACACTGCGAGACCGGTAAAATAGAAACCCTATCAAGATCATACCTTTGCCTTGCGCATTCCACTTGAGCTAGATGATGACGATCTTGATCTACTCTCAAGTGGATCACCTATCTTGATTTTGCTCCGCTTGGTGAAGACACGCATATTGCTCCCCCATACACCAAGATGGGAGAGACACTCTTCGACATATCTTCACATGGCCTTTATCTTGATGATGATCACCACGAGACGCCATCCACCATGGACAACATAGGATCTTGATCAACACAGATGATCACCACTTGACGCCATCCACCATGGACAACATAGGATCTTGATCAACAAATGATCTTCTTCTTAACATGCCCTAATCTTGTATGTTGATCAAATTGCACTTAGCCTTGATCAACATATAGTCTTCTTCTTTTAGCAATTGACTCCAACATATGGAGTCCACGCATTCCTTATGGACTAACACTGCAAATATAACTCAAGGCACACATTAGTCCATAGAGATTGTCATTAATTACCAAAACAACACATGGGGGCAACCATGCTCTTTCACTTAGTGGTGTAAAGGCTCTGGATTCTGCCTTGAAGGATTCCGATAGTGGAAGGTGAACCTAACCCTTTTTTTTACGTGGTGAACCTAACCTTGGGGTGAGGTTTATCGGAGAATAGGGTGAGGCCTTTTGTTGCATCTTGAGTAGGCCTCTTGTGGCGAGCTCACACCCCTCCAACCAGACGTACTCCCTTAACAAGGAGGAACTCGGGAATACATCCCCGTCTTCGCGTGCCTCGGTTATTTCTATACCCGAGCTCTTTACTTATGCAATTTACATTATGATAGCCTTCATGCTTGAAGTTTTATATCTTGCTATCACCTTGTTGTTTGTCTTGCTTAGCATAAGTTGTTGGTGCACATAGGTGAGCCTAGTTTACTTAGGTTGTTGGCTTATTAATTTAAACACCAAGTTTTATTTCGCAATTATCAAGCCTTAAACCGGAAAAGTTTTAATCGCCTATTCACCCCCCCCCCCCTCTAGGCGACATCGTTTGTCCTTTCAATTGGTATCAGAGCCTCGGCTCTCTTTTTGGGCTTTACCGCCTAGAGAGAAAAATGTCGTTTATAGAATTAGTGCATGATCCCACTTTTATATTCGATGGCACAAATTTTAATGTTTGGAAAACTCATATGCTTAGTCACTTACGGGTCTTGGACCCCAATATTGAGCGTATCTTAGATATAGGTTTTTCTCCTCCAAAGGACTACGAAAGTATGACTTTAGAGGATGAGAAAAACTTATATCTAGATGCTCTAGCTTCTAATGAGTTTTGCAAATTTTTGAGTGTTGTAGTTTTTGAGTCAATCATGCCTCTCCGGAACGCTCATGAATTGTGGACAAAGCTTCAAGATAAATACGGCAAGTCCATGACTATTGAGGATGATTGTTCTCCCTCCACCTCCAGGCGTAATGCGTTCTCAACTTCGTCTACTTCACCAAAATGTGGTAAGCCACAAACTAATGTGATGGTGAGTAGTGATAGGTTGTGCAATAATGATAGTGAGCTCATTGTTGATGATCTTTTATCTCTATCTTGTTGCAATGCCTCATCTTTGGACCTAAACACACATAGCACTATAAATGTCATACATGCTAGTGTTTATAGTCCTTGCATATCATCCAAAAATTGCTTGGATAAATCTCTTGGTGATATGCTTGCTTTATCTTATTGCCATGATAAAAATTCTTGTGTTTCCTCTAATTCTTGAATTATTAATAATTTAGAGGAAACTCAATTTTCTATGGAACAAGATGTGAACTTTAGTATTTCCTTAATTAATTGTTCATCTCCATCAACCACCTTTTGCCTTATGGCTAAATCGTCTAGTAGTGATGATGATGAAAATAATGACAATGATGAAGATGATGATGATGCTACCTTTCATGAGAAAGGTCTCATGGTTCTTAATGCCCTTCCTAAAAATAAAAATGCTCATGATAACCTCTTTCAAATTGTGGAAACTCTCATTGAGCGTGGGCTTACTATTAAGGCTTTGGAAACAAGCCTTGAAGAAAAAGGAAGGATTGAAAGAGAGGATGCGGATGAAAAACCATCTTTAGAATATGCCCTTGAGGAAGAGCATGAGACTCGGGTTTCTCTTGAGGAGAAACTCGAATCTATTAAGAAGTCTCATAATGAAATAATTGCTAAACTCATTAAAGAACGTGACCATGCTCATGCTAAATATAAAGTCACGAAAAAGGAAAATGCTAGCTTTAAGGAAGAGCTTGCCAAGTTTTCTTCTACCATACCTAATTCTAATGATGCTTGTGCTACTAACTCCATTTCTTGTGAAGCATCTATTTTGAAGGAGAATGTTGAGCTAAGGGCTCAACTTGAGTTGCTAACTAGCAAGTATGGGAAATTGGAAGAAAGTCATGAAAAGCTATCTAGCTCTAATGATGATCTTCTAGCATCCTATGCTTTTCTAAAGTTAGCTCATGAGGCTATCTCTACCAAGGTAACATCTTGTGAGCCTCATGTGGATAATAGCACAACTTTAACTAAAAATGCTATATTGCCATGTGCTAGTCCTAGTAGTTCATCCACTAGTAATGTTGGCACATATTGTGATGAATTACTTTCCTTGCCTTGTTGCTCTAACAATGATGCTTCTACCTCCTCTAGTACTTGTGTTGTCACTAACCATGTATAGGAAAGAAATGAGGCCAAGGCCCAAGCCACTTCTATGAAGAAAGGCTTGGAAAAGCGTCATGAAGGGAAGTCCACACTTGACAACATGTTGAGTGTGCAACAATCCCCCAATGACAAGAGTGGACTTGGATTCAACTCCAACAACAAGAACAAGTTCAAGATTGATAAGAAGAAGGGCCAAGTAAAGGTCAAGAATCCGGCCAAGATCATTTGCTTCAAGTGTAAGCTAGAAGGGCACCATGTTCGGGATTGCCCAATGAAGATGAAGCCTGTTAGTGAGAAGCAACTAGGGAAGCGGCCTCTCGTTCAATCCCATGCTCAACCACGGGTTGAACAAAGGCCACCTCATAAGAAGACTCAAGTCAATGCTTCTCAATTTGAGGAGCATATTAAGAAGAAAGTAAAGAGTGGATGTTGCTACCTTTGCCGTGGCAAGGGTCACTTTACTTCTTCATGTACTATCGGTAACCTATCCAACCCCATCTTAATTGAAGATGTTTATTCACTTAGAAAGGATAGTGTTGGCAATGTGTTTGCCAAATATGTGGGAACTCAAAGTGGTGTCAAGAAAAGAACCATTTGGGTTGCCAAGCCTATTGTGACTAACCTATTAGGACCGAACTTGGTTGGGGACCAACAAGCTCAAACTTGATCAATAGGTGTTTGTGGAGGACATTGGAGACTTGGCTATCTTTGAAGAATTAAGGGATCTTCATGATTATTATTTTATCAAGCCAAGTCAATTAGATTATATTACCATATCTCATATCCTATGTTCCTCCTTGCGGTAACTTGTATTTACATTATATATACATTGAAAGTTGCTTGCTCCCTTGCATGTGTTGGTTTTGTTCCTAGCATGTGCTTGTATGTGATATGCTACTTTCTTACTTGTCTTGTTATTCAAGGTTGGGTATGTTAGTTGTGTATCATGTAAGTGTAACTTGTGTGTTGAGCTTTATTGGATCTTGTGTGGATTTCATTTGGCTCTTTTGAGAGATTAATGGACTATCCCATTTTGGGGGAGTGATATGCTTTATGCACTTCACAAACCTATAAATGTGTGTACATGAGTCACACCACCTATTATTGATATTTCAATATTATCTAGTTACTATGTGGTATGTCATATTCATGAGAAATTCAAATTCTACAATGTCCATTAATTTCTCTAGTTGGTTTTATTTGCCTCTTGCTTAGATAAAATGAATTATCACATTATGGGGGAGTAGTAAGCTATGTGCATATTACAATCCCATAAAAATGTGAACATTTGAGGTTTGCCACTTAGATTTGATATTGTAAATTATCTTATTCCTATGTGGCATGTTTTCTCAAACAAGTTCCAATTTTCTTTTTGGTTATCCTTTGGCTCTTGTGTGTGCGTTTGCTTGGTATGGTTTTTCTCTAATATGCATTTCTATATATTATTTGAGAAACCATTTGTTCCATATTATTCTAACCATGGCCTTGCCGGTTGGTTTGAATAGTTGGAACTACCAACAAACTTTATTAAAATATGGTGTTTTATTTCTTATCCCTGCCATATGTTTTATCGTGTGAGGATGAACTTGTATATCTCTACTCACCGGGAAAATATTTCCTTGTACTCATTGTACTTGGACAATTGATATTCACATTTGTGGTAGAATATTTTTGTTCATCCTCATATTGGCTCTTGCGTTGAATTGCCTTATTTATTGCCAAGTGTTTTTGTTTTTACTTCCATTGCATTCCTTGCCTCTTGCATGGATCCTAATTTCAATTGGTAGTGTTTAGTGTTGTAAATAAAATATGGAGAGTAATGATCCCTTGTGCATGCATTTTGTATTCAAATACAAATATCAAAGATAATGCATGAATCTTGGGGGAGCATTCCTTTTTATTTAGAACACTATCCTATCTATAAATATTTGATCCTTTCAATTGGCATTTGATTTTTTTTATCTTATGCTTTGGTACCATCAATTGGCATCTCTTGGAATTTGATATCTTCTCCATAGATATTTGTTTCAGTTGATACTTATTGTGGGAGTCTTGATACCTTATTTCTTTATTTTACTTTACTTGATTTTGGTCAAGTATTATCCTCTTCTTGGTATCTTTTCTCCTAGTTGGTATCTTATTTTCAATTTGGTTTCTTATCAATCATGTGTTGTTTTGATTTGATTCCTATTGATATCACACTTCATGTGTTGATGTGTTTTGGAATCAATCATATGTTGACTTGATATTTCCTCAATCATGTGTTGATTTGGATTTTGATATAATTTGGACAATCTTTTTGTGTCACACTTTGGTGTGCCCTCTTCTTGGTTTACTTGGTATTTTTGTCCAAATTGTATCTCATTTGGTTCTTGAAAGTCTTTACATGCACGGTTACTAATTTATTTTATTATAGCATGTATGTCTTTCTTGATCCAATATATAGGGTATACTCCACCAAATCCTAACTCGGCTAAGATGTGCATGAAATTCAAGTTCATATCTATATGCACATATTTATGTGGAGTATGTCCTATGTATTGTAGTTCATCTAACTACTATAGGACCTGATGTCTACTACACACTTCTATTCTTGTAGACTTGTTGGGCCTCCAAGCGCAGAGGTTTGTAGGACAGCGGAAAATTTCCCTTAAGTGAGTAATCCAAGGTTTATTGAATCCACGGAGGTAGAGGTCAAAGATATCCCTCTCAAGCAACCCTGCAATTAAGATACAAGAAGTCTCTTGTGTCCCCAACACACCTAATAGGATTGTCAGTTGTATAGGTGCACTAGTTCGGCGAAGAGATGGTAAAATGCAAGTGATATGGATGGTAAAAGGTGATTTTGTAATTCTGTAATAAAAATGGCAGCAAGCAAACAAGTGACAAAAGTGACTAAAAACGGTGTATCAATGCTTGGAAACAAGGCCTAGGCTTCATACTTTCACTAGTGACTACTCTCAACATCATTAACATAATTAAACACATAATAGTTCCACAAAAACACATGCATGGTAGACGTTACTCGGAGATCATTCTTTCGTGGATCAAATAGGATGAGAATTGCGTAGGGCTACGAAAAGCACACCTTAAAGTTCGTATTCCACATCTATGGAGCTGTCACTATCCGCATCCAAAGATAGTACTAACAAACACCACAACATATTTCTTGAATAGTCTATTTCTTCAATAACACAAGCATCAAGAAACCTCATGATCTATTCAATCCAACAATAATAAAGAACAAACTCATGATGAAGATCCTTCCAATCTATTATCCATAGAGTCACACACGGCACCCACACTGTCACCGAGATACCGTGATCACAACGGTGACTCCGGAAATTGTACTAAATAACATCACTTGAGCAAAATCATATCCATTACACATAGGGAAACATCATGTATTCAACTATACTAACAAAGCTCATGATCACAACGAAGATCACATCATGGGAGAGAGAGATAACCACATAGCTACTTGTATAAGCCTCAGCCCCGGTGAGGGACTACTCCCTCCTCATCGCGGGAAGCAGCGGTGTCGATGGAGATGGCTCCGGCGGTCGATCCCCCCTTCGGCAGGGTGCCGGAACAGGATCAGATTGGACCCCGAACTAGGGTTTTCGGCGACGGCGCGTCGGGGTCGAGTTTCTGGAAAATAATCGCCGCCCCCTCGGTTTTAGGTCAAAAGGGATTTTATAGGCGTCGGAGGGGGCCGAGGCGGTGCCCAGAGGGCAGGGCAGGCCCCACCCGCGGGTCAAGGTGGGGCCGCGGCTGCTACCTGCCCCTGGCCCCTGGGTGCCCCCCCAGGTCGCCCTTTGGTCCACGTGTGTCTTCTGTCGCATAAAAAATCTCCATAAATTTTGAGGGCAATCCGACGATATTTCCTGTTGTGACTTTTCTGAAATACAAAAACAGCAAAAACAGGGAACTGGCACCTGGCATCTTGTCAATAGGTTAGTCCGACAAAATGCATAAAAATGATATATTTGATAGTAAAAACATGTGACAATATCAAAAAACTAGCATGGATCACTCAAAAATTATAGATACGTTTGAGACGTATCAGGACCCAATGAGTTTAGGAACCATGTTGTAATTGAATTTTGTTTTAGGTACAATGGAGATGCATTGGATTCTTGCCTCATTCATAAGGAACGTGTTCTCACCGTTTGATTATTGGAGTCAAGCTTTGATGATAAACAAACTCTCATCTTCTTCACCACCAATGCTATCTCCGTAACAAGTATCTACCTCATGCATACATTTCTAATTTCCAACCTTGTGTAGGTTGTTTCTTAGCATGAAAGCATCCATTTGAAATTTTTGTGGTTTTGGCTTATTTCTTTCATTTGGTATATCCTTGTGATATTTGTGATGAAATTGCAAAAACCTTTTCTTCAACTGGTATTCTTTCTTTGTGATACTTGTTGCCTATCTCAAAGCATCTCCACTATCTCTTGTCCCCTTAGTGATATGTGTGATGCATTTGATGTGTTTGAAGTTTAATTATATACAATGAGATAAATTTGAGCTATGTGCTATGCTTTTATGCAATAATCTCTTTTGTATATTCATGACTTCCTTTTGCATACCTTGGACTCCCCTTCATCGACCATTTCATATGTGCAAGTTTCTTTATGGATGTATATCATCAACGATTTGTCTACTTAGAAACCTATACATATGAGAGAGGTCACCTTTTATTTGGTATCCTATTTCTTTTGAGCCACCTTGTCTTTCATCTATAATTCTTTGGTGGCTCCAAATTTGTCTCGTGAGTGCTTGTCTCATTTCTATTGCATCTTTGCGCACTCACATTTTATTGAAGATCTTTGTCTTCATGATTATCACGGTGAGCATGTTGATTTTATTGGCTAATGATCTCACTAGCTCTTGGCTTTTTCAATTGGTTTTAGTTTCCAATTGGTATCCTTGAGCTTGTGAACATATTATTTTCGAAAATCTTCTTTTTATCTTGGTTGGGCCTATCTTATGATGAGTCTTTTAATTGGTATCTTCTTATGGCTCAACCATTTCTTTGGTGCAAGTGCTATGATTTGCTTTTGCTTTATGCACACTTGCACTTGTTGCGTGCTCTATATTTGTGCACTCCTCAATAGTGCATGAACATTGGGGAGCTTCTCCATTTTTATTTAGAATTCTTGTTTTGGATTTTTGATTGCCTATCTCCTTTGTGGAGATGTTTAGAATGATTTCTTTTATTTGCAATCTTTGATCCTCAATATAGTTTGATTTCCTTCAAATATTCTTCATTGGATATGTGCATTTGATTTCACTCATATCTTGAGAAATGCACACTTTATGGAGGAACTCATATTATATTGGCCTTCTAAAATTTTCTTCCCATTTCGGCAATCGATGCCAATGGGGGAGAAGTTTAGAGGGTTTAAGGGAATTTGGGTTTTATGCTTTTGTTGCATTTGCCTTTAATGCACTTGCATCCTTGCTTGTTTGTCTTGCAAGGATGCTTTATTCTTTGTATAAACCCTCTTAAAAAGGGATTGTCATCAATTACCAAAATGGGGGAGATTGAAAGTGCATGGTTGCCCCCATGTGTGGTTTTGATAGTTTTGGTAATTAATGACAATCTCTATGGCCTAATGTTTGCATTGAGATATCTTTATAGATCTTGTTCATGAGAAAAGATTGGAGTTCATGTGTTGGACTCTAGAAGAGTATATGATGATCAACCCATCATATACATCAAGAGAAGAAGATGAATTGCAAGTGGATACATGAAGACGGAGCTTAGCAAGGCTCTCCCATAATGATGTATGGGGGGGGGGGGGAATTTGAAGAAGTCTTCATCAAGCATGTGCTAGCATGCACAATCAAGAAAGATGGTCCAACTTGAGGGAGTCAAGATCATCATCATCTAGCTCAAGTGGATTATGCGCAAGGCAAAGGTATGATCTTGATAGGTTTTCTATTTTACCGGTCTCATGATGATAGTTGAGAGACCGGGTTATAGGATAGATAACCGTACTATCAAGAGGGGCTCTCATGTGAGTAACTTGATCGCATCTTTGTGGAGAGCTCAAACCTTTGCATTCTTGGCATATCATATTTCTTTGTTGTTATTTGGCTTTTATCCATGTGAGAATTTAGAGCTTGTGTTCGTCTTCATCCCAAGCTCTAGTTCATCAAAAACGGATCTCATGCATATCTTCTTGCGTTTTTGATATTGGAGGTTTTACCGGTTTTCTCTTCTAAGAGAGTTCAAACTCTCTTCTTGTGGTTTCCTCCTCACATGATGGACTATGATGTATATTTGCATGATATTATAGGGATTGTGATTATCTTTAAAACAAGCCTAAGATCATAGAAAACGGAGTCCGGATAAAAAACTTGTTGGTTTCTTGATGGTGGAGGATTTACCGGTTGTCTTTTAATAGAAAGGTTTTACCTTTCACCTTTTGGTTTTATTATCCCTTGCTGGATTATGATGTTTCTCTGTATATTCTTGTAGAGCATTTCGTTGCGATTCCAACGAGCCCAAGAACATCGAAAACGGAGTTCGGATGATAAAGATATCTTCGTTTTCGTGTTGATGTTTATGCAGTTTTTCTGTAGGCCGGAGTCTCCGGCCCTAGACCGGAGTCTCCGGTCTGCGCAGTTTATTTTTCGTCCAAAACGCGGTGCGTTACTAGACCCTGGTCCGGAGGTGCACCGGAGTCTCCGGCCCTAGGAGCAGACCGGAGTCTCCGGTGTAAGCAGTTTGCAACGGCTATTTTTCGTTAGGACCTATAAAAGGCCCCCCTTCTTCCCCAAAGGGACCAGAGCTTCTTCCAGTACGTTTTTCCTCTCTCCCCCACCATTATTTACCTTAGAAAGCTTGCCTCCCTCACAATCCCTCCCATGATTCTTTCATATCTTTGAGGGAAAAGTGAGAGGAGATCTAGATCCATATTTCCACCAATCAATCTCTCCTCTAAGTGAGGGGAATCTAGTGGATCTAGATCTTGGAGTTCTTTTGTGGTTCTCCTATTTGTTCTTTCTCTCTTATTCCCCCAAAGCATTTGTTGCTTAGTTGGAATTTGAGAGTGAATGATTTGAGCACTTGTGCTCTTGCCATTGCGTTTGGTGCATCGGTTTGCTCTCTCCACGAAGATTCGTGGAAGTGAAGTTTGTGAGCTTGCTACTCTTGGGTCATTGGACCCTAGACGGCGTTGTGGTGATTCTTGGGAGCCTCCAATTCGGTTGTGGATGCGCGCCCCAAGCTTAGTGGTGTAAAGGCTCCGGATTCCGCCTTGAAGGATTCCGATAGTGGAAGGTTAACCTAATCCTTGGGGTGAGGTTCATCGGAGAATAGGCTGAGGCCTTTTGTGGCATCTTGAGTAGGGCTCTTGTGGCGAGCTCACACCCCTCTAACGAGACGTACTCCCTTAACAAGGAGGAACTCGGTAATACATCCTCGTCTTCGCGTGCCTCGATTATTTCTATACCCGAGCTCTTTACTTATGCAATTTACATTGTGATAGCCTTCGTGCTTGAAGTTTTATATCTTGCTGTCACCTTGTTGTTTGTCTTGCTTAGCATAAGTTGTTGGTGCACATAGGTGTGCCTAGTTTACTTAGGTTGTTGGCTTATTAATTTAAACACCTAGTTTTATTTCACAATTACCAAGCCTTAAACCGGAAAAGTTTTAATCGCCTATTCACCCCCCCTCTAGGCGACATCGTTTGTCCTTTCAGGTGGGAGAGGCCGCGAAGAGCTCCGCGGCGATTGCGGAGGAGTTCCTGCCTCCTGTCGGGACCCCTCCGAGGGCCGGTCCCTCGGAGAGTGGAGCTGGAGGGTCGCCGGTGATGGCGGCGCAGGCGCCGCCCCTTCGCAGGCGAGAGCAGGTCGCCCCGGGTCGGGACCCGGCAACCTCCGTGCTATCTTCAGGTAACTTCTTCCGGAGTCATCTTTGTCGCCCCGGGTGACCGTGATGTCACCCCCGGAGGCTGACACTTTGTTGTCGATGCAGATCATGGGACGAAGGACCGCGCCGGGGGCGAGGGTGACGTTGAGCCCCCAGCGGCCCGCCCAGAACGTGGCGCTGAGACCGGTCAGGCTTCCGGCGGTGCTTCGGCGTCGAGGCCCACGAGTCCCCCCTGGTCCGCGGGTGGCAGACCCGACGGCAGGGTTCTCGAGGACGTTCTCCAATGTCGGGGAGTTCTTGGCCTTCGCGAAGGCTGAGGTTGGGTGGCAGGCGCCCTCTTACTCCCTCCGAGAGGAGGAAGTGTGCACCCGAGAGATGCGGGTGGCGGCGGACGAGGAGATGCTCAACGCCCGTGAGCTCAGGCTGTCTTGTCAGTAGGAGGAGTTGCAGCGGTGCCTTGGCACGCTCGAAGCTGAGGAGAAGGCCTACCTCGAGGCGGAGGAGATGTTCCAGATCAGGGCGGCCCTCGACGAGGATTGCCTAGAGCAAGGATGTCGAACATGGCGGGGTGGACTCGCCATGAGGTGAAGGCGGAGACAACAGAGACCATTCGGGCGAAGGACGAGACCATCGCATCGAGAGATCGGAAGATCTCCAGGCTGAAGAGCGATCTTGCCCATGAGGTGAATCGCCGGGGACAAGTCCGGAAGGTCTTCCAGAGAGCTCGGGACGAGCGGAACGAGCATGCGGTGAAGATTGCGTCTCTGACAGCCACTGTCGCCGCACAGAAGAGAGCCCTTGCTGAGGCCGAAGAGTTCAAGAAGAACGCAGGCGCTCATCGTGCCGCGCTGGAAAAGAAGGTCCGAGATCTGGAGGATGCGGTGGCGTTTCGGGACGAAGCCACCAAGCGCATGAACGTCGTGCGACGGGCCGAATCCAAGGAACTCGCCGAAAATCGGGCGGCCATGGAATCGAGCAAGTCGCAGGCGCAAATCGCCTGGGACCGGCACGAGGAACTGTCCAACCAGCTCAAGGTGGTGTAGGGCGACCTGGCGAAGGCCAAGGAGGCACACACCAATGAGGAGAGAGACTTCCGTCTCCACAGGCGGAGCAACGATGAGCTCTTGCTCAAGATGCACACCGGGGTCTTCGAAGATCGTGGAGGCGCTGGCTGAACTGAAGGTGAAAGGCTTGCCTGTCCTTTCGTCAAACCACTCCTATTCCCTCCGGCAGTACCCTTCATTCCTAGGGCTTGTGGCTTCACTTGTTGGCGGCATCAAGGAGAGCGTGAGCAAGGCCACCCTCCAGGCGGGGAGGGTTGCGGCCCGGCAGGTGGCCACCCAGTTCGTTGCGGCCCTCCGTCAGCGGCGTCTGCAGCTTCCCTCATTGCCCGACCTGGAGGGCCTTACCCCTGAGATGCTGTCCGATCCCGAGGTAACCCGCCAGGTGAACGAGATCATGGAGTGTCTTTCCCGCGAGGACGACAGCTGATCCTGAAAACAAGTGGGAAAATACCAGGGATTGTGAACTGCGTTTTTGGAGTTGTGCCACCAAATAAGACTTGTAAACTTGTACATTTCGAATGTAAATAAACTTTTTCCAAGTTTTATCAGTTTTATTGCATTCGTGGAGGCTTAACGCTCTCGGGAAGGGTTAGTGGGCATGAGAGCTAACCAGTCGTGGGCAATCGGACGGATCTGAACTACCGACACAGGGCGCATCCCCCCCCCCCCCCCCCCCAAGAACCCACCGTTTTTTGACCGCACGGACCTCAGCCCACGACTCCACTGCCCGAGGGAAACTGACAGCTTTGTCGCGGAGGCGCCACCCCAAAACAACGCCCGCTTTCGTCTTAGCCAAAATGCATAAAACAGATGCAACAAGGAAAAAGCCCGTGCAAGCACATTTATACTTAGCTCAGTGTCAACTTCCTTTGACTATTTCAGCAATTGTTTCGTCGCGCTGCCACCATGGCGGGTCTTCTCTGCCGCTTTTAAGACATAACTCTGCCCAGCCTGCGGTTACCCGCACGGTCAGGGACCCGTGCTGAAATAGCCGCCTGCCCAGCCAGCCTCCACTAGCGCAGGACCTTACTGGCTGGGGCCCATTGGCCCCGGTCCGGAGACCCTTGTGTTCTCGACGCCACTTGAAGGCACGTCCGTCTTGCTGACACCCTCATGGTGCCGGTCCGGAGACCTTCCTTTGCTTTCGACGCCGCTTGGAGGCACGTCCGTCTTGCTGACACCCTTATGGTGCCGGTCCGGAGACCTTCCTTTGCTTTCGACTCCGCTTGGAGGCACATCCGTCTTGCTGACACCCTTATGGTGCCGGTCCGGATACCTTCCTTTGGTTTTTATCCTTGACGCCCGGAGGCCATCCACTTAGCGATCCAGTACTTCTGGGGAGGTCCACTTGGTCCCGGGTGTATCGTCACGATGTGACCGGGAAGATCCCGTTCTTCTCCGGGGAGGTCTTCGTAGAAGAAAGCTTGGTTCCAGCTGATGGCGGTCATTCTCTGGCTTTCTTGTGTTCTTTGCGTTACTGGTGGTGAGCAGGGTTCGTCAAAGCTGTCGGTTTGAGTGGAAACGTTGGCGAAAGTTCTCAGAGATTTCTTTTTCTTGGCTTTCTTTGGCTTCGGGTTGAGAGGGCAATCCCTACTGAGGTGACCAAGTTCCCCGCAGGTGTAGCACTCCGCGCTTCTCGGACGTCTGTTGAGCTCTCGGCAGTCATCAACATTATGTCTATCAGATTGATGATACGAACACCAAGATCCTGGCTGACCATCTTCGCCCAAAGGGATCCGGATCTCTTGCGGCACATAGATGAGGGGATCCCCATTGGAAGTTTGTTCTTCTCACTTGGGCTCAGACTCTTCTCCTTCAGGAGGAGCGCCGCGGGTGGTGTTTCCAAGCAGAGTTACTCCTTCGCTCCGCGCGTCCGCGGGGAAAGAGGTACATTGATGCTTGTAGCACTTCCTTGAGGCTTCTTTTCGCTGGCAGCCGGGTTGACGTGCGCTGCTGGGGGGACGAACTGAATTCCGCGAACTTGACCTTTGACAGAGGGTGTCGTCGAGGATTCTTCAGGGTCGAAACCGAGCCCCGGGTACCGCAGATATTCCACATCGGTCTTGGCCTTTTTCTTCTGCGCCATCCTGTTTGAGGCCCCGCCTGATGAGGCCAACGCAGATCTCGACGAAGAACTTGACGGTGAGACAGGCCTTGACGCAGAACTTGGCGGAGCGGCCGAGGTAGATCTTGCCGGAGAACTCGACGACGCGGTCGGCGCAGACCTTGTCGAAGAACCTGGCGACGAGGCCGACGCGGACCTTGTCGAAGAACCTGGCGATGAGGCCGACGTAGACCTTGTCGAAGATCCTGGCGACAAGGCTGACACGGACCTTGTCGAAGAACCTGACGATGAGGCCGACGTAGGCACCGATCAAGATCTCGACGAAGATCTCGAAGTCGATGAAGACGAATCCAGCGCTTGCGCCCCCTACCTGGCGCGCCAGATGTCGTGTCTTGGATCACGAACACCGGGAGTAAAGGATACCCCCTTTTTAGGTTCGGCACGGGGCGCGAAGGAGGCTGGGAGACACCAACTTCCGGGAGAACCTCGTCAAGATCTCCGATCTACGTACTAGCAAGAAACACAGAGACACAAGGAGTTTACCCAGGTTCGGGCCGCCCAGAGGCTAAAAGCCCTACTCCTGTATGTCTGGATTGAGTGGATCATCATGGTGTGGCTTACAGAGGTGGTGGCGGGTGAGAACCCGGGAGGTGTTGGCTAGAGGTTGAAGACGAGCATATCCTTTCCCGGAGAAGATCACCTCTCGCCTCAGCTAATCCTGACTGGTGCGCTACCTAGCCTAGCCTCCGACTCTCTCTGATTCCGTCCCCTCCCTCCGGTGCCTCGGTCCTCCTTTTATAGGCTAAGGGGATCCCACAAGGGCACCTTTGGGGGCGGAGGGGTTTTTGGCGGGAAAACCCCTTTGGGTTCTTCTTATGGGCGACGTGGCCTCTTCTCGTCAAAATATTCTTCTGAGGGGGGTTAGGTGCGGTCACCCACCTTTTGGAGGGCGGGCGGACAAAGGCTGACACCTTTACCGACCGTGTCCCCCCGCGGCGCCTCCATTTTCTTGGCGCCCAAGTCTTCTAGGAGCTTCCAGTAGGAGCTGGCAAGCTTATCCTCTTCGCTTGTACGGAGGCTGGAGCCCGGGGGTGAGCCTGGCCACCTGCCGGGCGTCCGGGTCCCCGGGACCTCCGCGTCGTCTGCCGGGTTGAGGGTGACCCCGGAAGGCCACCCGGTCCTTAGTCGTGGTTGTCGATGCCGTCCTTGTCCGGTTGCCGTGGGACAGATGGGGGCCCATCTGCCGGTGTTGAACCCTTGCCTTGTTCGCCTCCTTGGTGCGTCCACTGGTGGTGGACCCACTTTGACCACATCAGGGGAACCCCGTGTTCCACTGTTACGACATATGTTCATGACAAAAAATAACAGATTTTTTAGAACAAATTACTATTTTTTTGTTTCTTTTAATATGCCAAGAGCATATGAGCTCGGGAGGCTAAGTGGATTTCACGTAGTATAGCCACTAGTCTAAATTATCCATCACTATGAACATCCTAATTAAATATTGATATTTTTTATAAGATTGATAAAATGTAAAGAAAATCAATTAGAACAAACACTAAAACTATACTTATTTGTGGATGGAGCGAGTAGCTACTGTTGGTCTCTGCTGATCGATCCTGTTGAGTTTGATCGATCGCTGGCATCGTCAATGAGTACCTGTCGATGAATTCGCTGCTGCACGTCAAGTACGTACGGAGTGTTGTAGCTAGCGTCCGGTAAGCTCACAGATTAAGCTCTTCTTTTTGGTGAAAGTTCACAAGTTAAGCTATCTAAGCTAATGCAGTGACGTCCATGCAGCGCATGCGCCAAATTGTTTTGTTTTAACAAACGCGACAAATAGTTGAGGACTTGAGGTGGTAGGCTCCAACGTACGCAATTATGCAAGATCTTGTACTGTGCTTAGATGTTCATGTACGTACGAGCATCTGTCATAATTAAGCCGAGCTACTATATATGCGCTGGCTAGCGTCAGGATATGAAGTTATAGATACGCTGGGTCATGGGCTCGCTCATGGCGGTGGCCCTCCTTGATCGTCTCCTCCAGATGTCCATTTGTCTGGGATGAGTTAATTGCTAAATCTTGTACAGAACTATGGGGCCGGGGTGTCAGGGAATAGGATGTGTGGGCAATATGGTATTATTAGTGGTTTAGTAGCTGTAAGGGTATTATTGGTATTTCACCTAAGATGTCATCCCTAACTGGCCACACTCTTTATAAGGCTCCCTTGATCCTGTGGCAATCAACAAAGAAATTAAAACCCTAGTTCTACCTTTACTTTTCCTGCATTTTTTTCTTCCCTTTTATCCAGCAATTTACTAGTTTTTAGATGCAATTCCTCTCAAAATCCCTGTTCTTGCGATCCTAGCTCGCCAGGATCCATCGGATCCTGACAAATGGTATCAGAGCGGTTGATTCTCGGACCGAAAATTTCCCCACAGCTTCTTCTTCTCCGATCTGATTCGCAGCAAATCCCTCCCTCCCACTGCCGAATCGAGCTCCATCCGCTTCTATTGGCATCCATGGCGACCTACCCACCTCCGTTTTTTCCCGGCGGCTACTACTACCCATCCCCTTTACCCTACACCTTCCCCTACCCAGCGTACTGCGCCCCACCCGCCTTCTCCTACGCCGCCACCTACCCCTACCCGCCTCCCGCCTCGCGTACACGGCCGCTACTGGCTTCTTCCCCGCCCCGGCGTACGACCCAAATCAGCCACTGCCTGCTCCCACCCCAGAGCCGCCAACCACAGAAGCTCCGGCGACCTCCTCGCCGGCCCACCACATACCCTCCGACGGCTCCATCCCTTCTAGCGCCACGCCACCAGCCAGTGCCTCGACTGGCTTCTCTCCTCCTCCCCACGCAGGAACGACTCCGTATTCCCCAAGCGCCAACCTTTCCTCCAAGGCCTACCAAGCGTGCACGTCACTGGCCTATGGCGGCGCGACCTTCCAGATTGAGAAGAGCACCGGCGCGAACGCGTCCGCGATGCTCGACTTCACGTGCCAGGGCCGCGACTACACCAAGGGAAACAACACTAGAGGCTCCAACACCCACTCCATGGTCAACGCCAGCCCCAACCACTGTTTCTTCATGGAGGACTATGCAGCGGCTGAAGCGGCAACAGACGAGCGCGTCCCACTGAAGGACACCACCCTCCACCGGCTGCAGCGCGAGTTCCTTGCCATACAGGTGTTCGGTGAAACGCCTACACCAATCTCTTGCCAGGGAACACATGATATGGCTCCTGACTACTGTTTCGGGCATGACAATTCGATTCAGAGTTCATGTGTGAGCAAATCCATGGAGCAGAATCTTAATGCTAGGCCACAACCTTATGGTCTGCATAATCTCAATCGCCAAAGCGTATTGCTAGCAGATGGAACCAAGCACAGCTATTTTACTCTGCCGACAGATTATCCCTTAGAGCGAGTTGTTCGTGAACCGATGTTCGATGTCTATGATAACGAGTCAGATGGCTGCTCAAATGAGTTCGTTCAAGTGTTCACTGGTAGTCCTGAGCAGCAGACATATGAAGTACCAGAAAATTATCCCTTAGCTCGAGCTACTTCCAAGCAAATTTCTGCTGTCTATGATGAAATAACAGAAGGCGACTCAACTGAGTTTGTTGATGTGCTCGCTGGTATTCATGAGCAGCATACCCATGAAGAAGATCGACATGAAACGGAGCAGCCTCCCAAGTGTTTCAGCAAGCAAACATTCAGCCCCGAGAGACCTACTGTTGGTGCATTCAGTTTGACAAATGAGGAGCCAATCTGTGGTATAGAGAAACTGAATGGTGGTGAAAAAATGTCTTTTGCGACACAGGACAAAGAACAACTTCTGAAATGCTACAGCAAAGTTTCTGCATTTCGAAATGTTCCTGATGTATATGTGAGAAGAACATGCCAGGAGGAATCCCAAGGCAAGGAAAAATTATTTAGGGAGAAATATGTTTGCCAAACTGTTACAGGGCTTTCCATATTGCTTTTTCCCTGGGATCCAGGAGCTACAAAATTCCCAGTCCTATTTATTACTGTCGCTCAAGTTAGAAAATTGCTGTGCACAAATGTCTTCAAGTCCGAGCTTACTTGCAGCTATGAGATTCAGAAGTATATTTGCCGAACTGCTACAGGGCATTCCATAATATTTATCCCGTGGGATCCAGGCGATACAAACTCCATGTCATGTTTAAGTGTGCTGCCGGTGCTACAAATTTGTAGTGCACAGATGTTTACAAGTTGGCAATAGTACAGACACTAGTTGTGAAGTTCGGTGCAGGAAGGGCACCCATTTTCAAATATGCTATCATATGTGCTGATGCCTTTGGTTTGGGATGCACAGAAGTGAATGCATCAGTTTTGTTTGTCCCGGTTGTTCCATGCTCTACAGGATTTGAAAACAGGGCTAAACTGCAGTGGAATCCTGGTGTTCTGAATATCATAGGAGATATGAGAATAGATAAATATGCAGTGTCTCATCAAGTTCAGTTCATCAAGATGATAACAGAACACTCATTTCTTAGCTTGACAGCATGCATACAGTATATTTGTCCCAACGACATTAGCTCTGAACTCCATGCTACTTGCTTCATACTACAAAGGTCTGCTCATTTAACTCAGGATAATTACCTCTGCTCAGTTTACTGGAACAATGTGATGAAAACTTCTTATGTTTGGGATCCTGGAGTTAAAATATCCCTGTACAGTTGGTTAGATATCTTGACAGTATGGAGTGAAACTGATAAACCATTGTCCTGTACACATATTCCAGATTTAGCTGCTTGGCACAATCAGTCAGTTGGTAGTGGTACTTCTTACATTTGGGATCCTGGTACAATATTGTGGTACACATTCGTATCAGTAAGCAATACTCTAAATGCTTATTACTTGGCTGTAAGACACTCCAATGGCAGGTCCATCTATTACCCTGAGAACATAATGTGTTACCTTACAGTCAGTACAGTCTTGGAATAAAAGGAGATGCCCAGTGGACAAAGTATTAGATTCCGGAGCTTCAGATTGGCACCAATGCAGTGCAATGATTATCAGACTTGCAATTCATTGAGTTTTCAGCAGCATTCACATCAAGACATAACCTTCTGTGAAATTGCTCTTTGGTTGATCCATTTTCAACCTCCTTGACAAGAAATTCCATGCAAACAATATTCAGCCTTGTTGGCACCAAGACATCAGGTTCTATGGAGTTACTCCTTGGTCGATGAGTTTAAAGGTGAAAAGTTTCTGAAGAAACTTGTTCCATTGGTGACCAATGGTCTCAAGGGGGAAGGAATGTCAGGGAATAGGATGTGTGGGCAATATGGTATTATTAGTGGTTTAGTAGCTGTAAGGGTATTATTGGTATTTCACCTAAGATGTCATCCCTAACTGGCCACACTCTTTATAAGGCTCCCTTGATCCTGTGGCAATCAACAAAGAAATTAAAACCCTAGTTCTACCTTTACTTTTCCTGCATTTTTTTCTTCCCTTTTTATCCAGCAATTTACTAGTTTTTAGATGCAATTCCTCTCAAAATCCCTGTTCTTGCGATCCTAGCTCGCCAGGATCCATCGGGATCCTGACACGGGGGACTATCTACAGAACAGAAGCTAACTTGTCGTCCATGGTAGTTCGTGTTTCTGCAAGAAGATAATTTGAGACATAAACTGGCCCTAATTAGTTAATTAGCACCCACTTCGGTCGCGCTCGTCCAAAAAGCAGTCCCCTGCTCTCCAAACAAAAGCTCCAATGCTGGTCGCAAATTGCAATCCAGGTGGAGCAATCCAGTCCGGACCAAATCCGGCAAAAATTATCGATTGGAAGATGAGGAAAGAGACGGCGAACAGAATTGCCACTCGAACTGCCCATGACAGGAACCCTGCTGCGCCCGTGCAGGCGAGCAAAGATGGCGTGGGCTCGCGGTGTCCCGGTGAGCAGGGAACACGAGCGCGGTGCCGCCATTGGGGCGTTTGGCTCCTCGTCGTCGTCGGCCCGGCAATGTGGCCCGCCTGGACAGCGACTGTGCATGAACTAATCGGGAACGGCTCAGAAGCACTAATCCTAGCAGTCGCCGCCGGTCCTGGCCTGGCCATAAGACCGATTGTCGTTGGTTCTACCTAAAGCCTAGCTCTAAATCCCGTATCCAGGAATAATTGTAGGGCAGCAGTGCGTGACGGGGAAGAAACAGTCTGGCCGACGTGACGTGGCACTACACTGGGAGAGGAAGCTGGCTCAGCTGCATCTGTGTGCAGCCATTAACACTCGCGACGACAAACCGAGACTCTGGACCAGCCGATCAACTCCACTGTGCAAATATGTTGAGGTCCCAGCCATTACACTCTCGACGACAAATGTGGGCTCTCGGTGAACCAAATAGTTGGAAAATGTTGCGTATCCGAACTCCGAACTCACACGGCCCAGGAATGCCGTGAAAAGTTCGCGGGAAAAAAGTTCAATTAGGCCTTATTTGTTACTAGGGTATTTTAGGGGATTGGTGGGGATAATCCTCTAGTGGATTGGGTGAAACCCCAAACTTCACCGAATCCCCTAGGGGATTGGCAATCCAATCCAGGGGTAGTGTATTAGATCCCCTAGGGGATTGAGAAAAATGAATTAGAGTTTGGGGATTTGTGGGGAAGGGTGGGGATAAAACTTGTCCAATACACTAGAAACAAACGATGTTTTAACATATTTGGGGATTTGGGGGTTTGACGGGGATAATCCCCACCAATCCCTAAAAAAACTCTAGAAACAAACAAAACCTTACGGGGGTGTGTGAGAGCATCTTCAACCTGAACCCAACTTCACCTATACATCTGGGCGGACAGTTCGGATACGGTCATCTAACTGGACCTGAACTGTCCGACGCCGCTCATAGGCAACCCATATGTGGGACGGATTTGGGGTTTCTTGGTTGTGACCGGACGTGTCTGCCGCGCCGGATCCGACAGATGGACCCACCCCAAATCTCTAAATGGTCTCCAACACTCGCCAGAGTTCCTCTTCATCTCCCGCGTCGTCCCTTGCCCAGCTCCGTCGTAGCTTCAACCAACCTCCGTCGTTGTTCTGAACCCGCATCGTCGTCACACCGGCCCCAAAACCCTCGACAGACTCGTCCGCCACCCCGGTACGTCCTACTCCGTCGAATATACACCTTGCCCGTCATGTGTTCCACAAAATGTCAAAGTTTTTTTTATTAGATTATTTTGCTCATTGTAGGAAAATGCTGGAGTTTAATTATAAGGAGGTTGATGAGTTTATATTCAAGGAGTTCATCGATGATGACTCTAATTGCGAAATCGATGACACGAAGATGTTGACATGATGATGAGGAGGATCCTTGAAAAATGGAGAAGAAAAAGGAGCATGTTCTCAACTTATGGGGTTTGATAAAGGGCACGATAGTTTTTGTAGATGGTAGGATTAAGGGTGCACCACGGGATCTCTCCGACGACTTCTTCAAACCTGATTCGGTATATATGCCATGAGGGTTTTTTCTGTGTCGCTTCCGGATGAGCTCTCATTTGTTTCGGCGCATAGTGGAACATGTGAAGTATGCTCCCTACTCCGCAATGAGAAAAGATTGTTACGAACAATGGTCATTCTCTCCTATGTAGAAATGCACGGCTGGTCTGAGGATGCTTGCTTATGGTGAAGTCAAAGATGGTGTTGTTGAGTATGTCTGGATGAGGGAGATCACATGCATTAAGTCCACAGAGAAATTTTCCTACTCTTTGGTGAAGGTGTTTGGACTGGATTATTTCAAAGAACCTAATACCTTGGACACCGAAATGTTACTAGCAAATAGAGTTGAAAGAGATTTTTCAGGAATGCTTGGTTCAATCGATTGCATGCATTGACAATGGAAAAACTACCCGTCGGGTAGTACCAAGGTCATAGCAAAGAGGTCACGGTCATACTTGAAACAGTGGCATCAAGTGCATGCGGATTTGGCATGTCGGGATCCTACATGGGCATCAGTGTGCTTCATCATTTTTTTATGGAGAAGTGCCGACGTGCATCTACATCGTGAACGGGCTTAACTACAACATGGGATACTACATCCGATCCCCAAGATAATAAACGATGTCTTTTTGCACTTATGCAAGAATCTTGATATGAATGATGCGAAGAGTGCATTTTTGGAGTGTTCCAAACTCGTTGGGGGTATTGTTCGTGTAGCTCTAATTATGTTAGATTCAGACATTGTGGTAGGTGATGACTTGTGATGTAATTGTGCACAACATGATTGTGTGCGAAGAGGGCAAATGAGCACCCGCACGAATGATTTTGAGAAGTCCAGAGATCCGCCTCCTAGAATAAGATGTAGAGAATGATGTGAACTATCTTGAGATGCATCAACAATTTCGAGATAACAGGCGCATGTGCAACTACCAGTGATCTTGTGGAGCATATGTGGATACACAATATAAATCATTGAATTGTATGTTTGAATTATGCACTCGGATAAATTTTGTGTGTGAACTATATATTTTACTAATTTCAACTCTTTATTTGCGACTCCGAATAATTTTACGGGTCAACTATCATCAAGGTGCATGTATTTGAATGGATTTTGGGTTTCAAAGTGGGGCTGTGGTTACATGAGGGGGCATATAAGGAGTGTTTGGTCAATCAGGGTGACGTTTTTTACATCACATATACACCAGTCAGGGGACATATAAAAAAGACTAAGTATTTTGAAATAGGCCAATCTGATTGTCAGGACTCTCAGGGACAATACCTAAATCTGGTTTAAAGTCTTTTGACGGGTCAAATATGCAGCAAAGTTTTGGAAAGGAACAAGTTATACCAACAACATCTGATAGCGACGACAGTACGCCAGAACAGAAGAGTTTGCAGAGAAACAACTAATTTTATGTACCGGCGACGAGGAACGCAACGTCGTTCTCCGACTCGGTGGCGTGTTCTTGTCTGCCTTTCCCGTTTTAAATGCATGTTAGCATCGGGAGCCTAGCTAGGACGACGTTCTGCGAAGCGAATTAACTTGTCCTTCTCTTGCTAAGTTTGGACGGCAGCGCCCGGCGTTTTGCCGGTGAAAGCTTGCGGTCTGTATCTTTGTCTGTACGTAGGTTAAGTGTGTTGGATTCGCGTTCAAGCAGTGTCATTTTCTGGCATTAGTACTGCCCGGAGACCGATGCTGTCGATCTGATTGAGGCACGTATTTTGTTCCTTATCGATGCCTGATTGCAATTAGGGGTGCACTGTTTGTGAATTGAGATGACCCAGAGATCTAGGACTCGATGCCGTTGTGCCGTAACAATAGTGCATGATTACAGGCCTTCAGAGTCGTTGGTGCGCCGATAAATTGTGCACACAGCAGGAACATATTTTACATTCGTTGGATTTCTAAAGTATTTTTGGTGGACATGTATGAGTGAGGTGTTTTGACTTCCTAGTTTCAATGATCTCGTCATTTAAAAAATATCGGAAATGATATATAAAATTTCTAAAACAACTAGGTGTATACATACACATGTTAAATTGTGCACACAGCAGGAACATATTTTACATTCGTTGGATTTCTAAAGTATTTTTTTGGTGGACATGTATGAGGAGGTGTTTTGACTTCCTAGTTTCACTGATCTCGTCATTTAAAAAATATCGGAAATGATATATAAAATTTCTAAAACAACTAGGTGTATACATACACATGTTATATGGACACGGCGTTTCGGGTCACGGGTGCAGATTCACCCCTCGTGTAATTTTTTTCAAAGTGTCAAAAAATTCCAAAAAAAATCGGATATACACTTCAGTACATTTTGTGCTAGCGCAAAAAGTTTCACGGTGAAAAGATATTTTTTGACCTGTGCAAAAAAAGTCAAAAAAATGTCTCGTACAAAGTCATTTTGAAGCGCCCGGATTTGTCTTTTTTGCACACGTCACAAAAAATGTCTTTTCTTCACGAAACTTTTTATGCTAGCATAAAATGTCTTGAATTATATCCACAAAAAATATTTTGAATTTTTTGATATTTTGAAAATTAGTTTTTGAGCAGTGGGTACATCTGCACCCATGACCCGATATGGATTTCCGATGTTATATGTACTAGTTTAATGCCCATGCATTGTCACGGCTCCTCATGTGTTGTTGCGACCCCTCTTTATTCCCGTGTGTACGAGAACACTCACGGTATACAAAAGATAACCATATACTATTGTTTGAGAATTTTATTCAATGTTACATACGTCTCTAAATATAGTAGAAAACAGGCCTTTCGCCCGGGCCATTAGTCGCGGACGTGTCTCAACCCGCGACTAAAAGTCCGGCCACGTCGCCCCGAAATCTGCGGCCCATTTGTCGCGGTTCGTTAGGAACTATTTGTCGCGGTTTGAGATACAAACCGGGACAAATGGCGTCTGCAGCCGCCGCGAGCAGATGCCCCCACCTTTTGTCCCGGTTCGTGTCTCGAACCGGGAGTAATACCGCGCTTTCCCGCGACGGTTCGTGATTCGAAGGCCTTTGAGTTCCCGCGCTTGATCACACGGGGAAACGAAGAGGTTGATCACACGGGGAAACGAAGAGATTGATCAAATTAATGGATTTTGGGAACACGGTTGGATTAATTACCGTACGGCCTCCTCATCTCCCTTGCTATCTCTATATAAGAGAGCTACAGTGACATTTGCCAAATGCACCATCTCCTCTCTGTAATCTCTCTACTCAAAAATCCTCTCTCGAATTGCTGCCGCGCGCCATGGAGCCACTTCGATCCCAGGTGTACCACTACAAGGACGACGCTGTCAACATGAACTTCAAGGTCGTGGTCACTCTCCGCGCATCAACCGTGGAGAGATGGATCCGCGACGTCAAGAGGCGCTACCTCGACGCCGCACCGAAGAAGATCGTGGGCCTCGACTGCGAGTTCACCGACGCCGCACCCGAGGAGAGGCAGCGTGCCGCCATCCTGCAACTCTCTGTGGAGACCGACACGTTGGTGTTCCATATTTGCCACGCTGATCGGGTGCCGCGGGCCCTCAAGGACTTCTTGATGGAGAGAACCATCAAATTCTGCGGCGCGGCTATCAACAACGATCAACGTATGCTGGAGCCTTACGGAATTCATATTCCGTCCGCCGTCGACCTCCAGCGGGCCGTTCACCCTAACCCAACGTACCCTAATCTTCCGAGTCTCTATGCTCTAGCCAATTTTACTATTGGCACAATGCTTCAGAAGAAGAAGAAGATCAACAAGAAGAAGAAGAAGAAGAAGAAGAAGAAGAAGAAGGAGGAGGAGGACGAGAAGAAAAAGGAGGAAGAAGAGGACCTCACGAGAGGTTGGGGCAACTTTCCATTGAGCTTTTATCGCATCAAGTATGCCGCTCTGGACGCTCGCCTAGGCTACGAGATTGCTAGGAGGTGTCTCGGTGGTATGTGTGTATGTCTCAATGTGTCGATCTAGATCGTCTCAACAATAATTGTCATATGTGAGACGTTTGATTGAAATTATAAAAAGTTGTGTGATCTTTGGATTTATTTAGCACTTGTTTTCCCTTTATATTGTTAATTATCTCTGGACCGTACTAATATTTAGCAATAGGAAGTTTGTGCACGTATCAAAAGTAAATTTTTTTTTATTATAAAGAGTTCTACACATTCTAAGGATTTTTAATGACTAAAAATTTGTTGAATTTGGCCAAGTGGATCAAAAGTTATGGAATTTCGAAAGTTAAGGATTTAAAACTCTCTCTCTCGATCCCTCTCTCTTCTATTCCAAAAGTGTACGGTATGTGGTAGCGTAGAAATATACGAAAACTATTTTGAAATGAAGAAAAGAAATAAATAAAATGAATTCTCTGCCGCGGCACAGAAAGTGCCCAAATTTCTACCGCGGCAGATAATCTTTAGTCGCGGCGCGTTATACGAACCGCGACTAAAGGGGTCTGCGGCCGCTGCGGGTTAGGGTGCCCCCCTTTTGTCCCGGTTTGTATCTAAAACCGGGACAAAAGGCTGACCCCTATATATATGGCTGCAGGCGCCCCCTCTCCCCCCCCTCTCTCTCATTTTTTTCCTGGTTGGAGGTGGTGTGGGTGTGCTAGTTTTTTTTCCTTCATATGCACTAGAGGTGTTCGGTGAAATGCATGTTAGAGCGATGACACTTGAGTTCACACAAGACAAACATGATATGAGGTGCCCGAGCCACACTTAAGCTTCCTCCTCTTTGTTTCCAAGTTTCCTAAAAGGTTAGCAACTAATTTCTCGTTTAGACCACGCGGTACTAATATTAGCATCGTGACTGCGTTTGATATATAGTTGCATGATGCAGATGGGTCATCCATGGATGTACGGTGACCGACGCTCGGGCGCTTACAAAGAAGGCGTGCGGTATTTTATCGTTGTGGCCGAGGCGAACAAGCGGCGGGCTGGTTTTATGTGTTGTCCGTGTGTTGAATGTCGGAATGAGAAGGATTACACTTCCTCAAGAGTCATTCAGAGCAACCTGCTTCGGTCCGGTTTCATGTCCGGCTATAATGTTTGGACCTTGCACGGAGAAAGAGGGGTTATGATGGAAGACGGCGATGAAGAAGAGAACGATGATGACAACTACCGATCTATGTTCCCTGAATACGCTGATACCGCAATGGAAGACAATGAAGAAGAAGGAGGTGAAGAACGGGCAGCATGTAGCGCCCCGACCCCAGAACTATACAGTGAAGCGTTGTGCAACCGGTCATGCTACACAACCGAGGGTTACTGGGTTTACCAATCCCAGGCCAAAATTCTTTGGCAGGTGTGCTCGGAATGGATCATCGGCACACAACACCTCGATCATGCCATAAGCTCAGACATCGCTATCACGGTATAGTAAAGAGACCGAGACTTGTGGAACAACTGGCACATTGCAGACTCTAGGACACAAAAGCATATAGCAACTCATATAAGAGAAGATACAAAGATTACACACAAAAGGGATCACCGATCCATCAGTACATCAAGCGGAAACGGGTAGTGTTGTCTAACAACAAGAAGCAAATATATGGCCTAAGAGGCCTACAATAAACATCACCCAAGCCAGCTTGTTCCACGGTCCCAAGCTGCCACCTGGGAACCCCGGACTACTAGTCGACGTCCACGAAGAACCCACCTAGCTGCTCGGTGTCGTCCTCCTCTGAAATACAAAGTCATAGAGGCAACAAAGAGAGTCTGAGTACGATGTACTCGCAAGTTTAGTAGGGCGATATAGGCCCGATGCTGACGGAGGCTCTAAGGTTGTATAATGTAGCTAATTTGCATAAAGCTAGATTTTCATTTAAAAGATATAAAAGACACAAGGCATCGTCTATTCAGAATATTTTTCATAAAGGGAATAAGGGAGTAACATTTCATCTTCGGTTCTCGTCGAACCAACATGTAGCCAAACCATCTCTCATCTCCACCAAAGGAACTCCCTCGAATCACCCTCGAGGAAATGAACCTTTTACACACACGTTGAGTTGCAACCTTTAGCTGCCAAATTAATTAATTAAGGTTAAGGTTCTCTATGATCTCGTAATCCGTTCCCAAGGCGTCCATAACCGTGGACACGGCTTTTTGAAAAGATTTACCCTGCAGGGGTGTACTATTTTACCCATTGGTACCGTCCGGCTCACCTGATTGGCCCTCTTCCGAGGAAGGCCGGCGAGCGGGCGCGGTTAAACCTTTACCTTGCGTGAGACTATCCAAGAGTCATCTGTGGCCACAGGGCAAGTTTACCCAGCCTATTTCAGCCCCTGCCCCATCGCCATGTCCTAAACACAAATCCTCATCAACATCTTCTTTTCCACTCACACGCAAATGGAAAACCGAACTAGAGGACCCTTGGATACGCCCGCACAAGTTATTCAGTTAGTAAGGCGCCCATACACCCACCAATGGCAGCACGCTCAAACCTTGGTTCTAGATACAAGAACTCGCACTTAGGGGCAAGAGTGAGGCAAAACACCATCCCCGATGGCAACTCACCCAAGCCTTTTTAGCATTTTCATTAAGCACCCAACATATCCACCATGTCCGAAATATTCCATCAACATCAACAATTATGGACTTAAGCAACGGCCATAACTATCATTTAACTAAGCATGGCTAAGCATGGCTAAGCATATAAATACAACAATTAAATTCTTTATCTCCGGCCAACACATCAAACCTAGGGTTCATAGGTAGGGAGACATGTGATGGTTTAGGGGATAAACATGCATTCATAGGATACTCTATATTTTGATCAAGAGTGACATTTGAACCGCATGCAATATTATGGTGGATAAAATAAGTTGATAAAATCATAGGATGCTAGATGCCAAGAAGGTTAGGTTATCTCTTGCCTTGCTGCCGGGGCGTGTAGTACTGCTCGTCGGGGTAGGTAGCGTTAACCTCGACTCCGGAATCTATCGATACCCAAAAATAACACAAAGAACAAATAAATCACACGAGGGAGAGGTGCAATGCACAATCACATGATGACATGACAAGTTGATGCATTGATATTGTCATTTAATTTATTTAACAAATTAAATGGAGTCCAAATAATTAGTGCTATTATTTGGGCACAACTCCATATTTATCTTAGTGACCTCATTACTTGTAATTCATTACATTATTAGAGAAGTGGCTCAATATGCATGAACATGACATGAATGGATAGGGTTTGTTCTTCCGATCACTTTGGTACCTCATTTGTAATTTTTGGAGCACCGATGAATAAATAGCAAATTAAATAATTATTTGAATTTAATTCATTTAATCAAATAATGAACAACATCAAATAAATATTTGTGATCATGATGTGATAAGTGCATGGTTTTATTGCATTTGAAGTGTTGATCACATTGATATTTTATTCAAAAAAATTGGATCAATATTTAATAAGTTATTAAACCTTTTGTATCATTTTTATTTTTCTAAAAGGGAAAACAAAAAGCTCAGGCAGGCCGGCCTCCAGCCGGCCAGGCCGGGCCAGGGGCCGGGCAGGCACCCGAAGCGGCCGGCCCACTGGTTGTCCCAGGCTGGCGTGCAGGCCGGGGCACCACCCGAACCGGCCGGCCTCCGGGTCGGCCCAAGGCCGGGTCACGGCCGGGCGAACGGAGTGCGCGCGTCCGCGACACCAGAGGAGCAGCGGCCGACGGCGACCATAGTTTGGCGGCGCCACCATGCGTGAGGGTGACTGGGCATGTGTGTGTGCGCACGGGTGCGGGGCGGCGTGTGTAAGCCAGGGGATGGAGGGCAGGAGCAGCAGCGGCTGCTCGGCTCGGGCTCTGCCATGGCATCGCGCGGCCGACGGAGAAAGAAAACGGCGGCGCATGATGGCGACGCGCCCAGAGCAAGGGGAGGGACAGGAGGATGTCCGGGAGGACGCGGAGATCACCATGGAGGCAGTGGTGTGGTTGGCGAGACACGGGGAAGACGGGAGGTGACGATACCGTGCGCGCACCGCGGCGGCCGGCGGCGAGGTGGTCGAGCTCGACCTCGCCACTAGGAGCTCCCCAGCTCGATTCGCTCGACGGGGTGGTAGATGCGGCGCGGTGGTGCTTCCAGACATCCTACCGGGGCTTGGGGAGGCCGGAGACGGTCGGTGGTGGCGGCGCGGTCCACGGCAGCTCGGTTGGCCACGGGGAAGACCGAGATGCGGGCTCGATTTCGTGGCGCCTCAGCTCGATTCCGTGAGGGAAGGGGTAGCCCGTGACGAGGCGGACAGGATGGCGGCGTCGGCTGGATCTCCATCGGCAAGAATCGACGGCGACCACGGCAGTGACGGCGACGGGCAGAACTCGATGACACCTAGGGTTTTCGGGAGAGGAGAAAGGGGAGGGAGCATGTGAGCGAGGAGAGGGCAGGTGGGCGACCTCGCTTGCGTGCTTGACCACCGATAGGGGGGCCTCAGAGTGGGTCACGGCGGCATGGCGCCAGTGGCCATGTCGCCACTGTGAGAGGAGAGAGAGGAAGGACTGACAGTGGGGACCCACTGTCAGGGTTTTGACCTTTTTGCAAAACTTTCCAAGTTCAACTAAAACCAGCAAGGTTTAGGTATTTAAAGGAGCCACTTAAGCAATTTTAGAAATTCGGGATAAATTCCTATGGGCTCCCCATGATATGAGGAAACTCCACAAAAATTTGTGTTCCAAAATAATTTGTTTAGATTCACATTTATTCATATTATTACAATTTGATCATTTTTGATAATTTGCAAAAATTCATATATTTGGAGCATTTTAACATTCTCAAAAATTATGAAAGTACTTGAGTAGGCTCCCCTTGCCAGGTAGAGACTCCACAAAATTTGGGGTGGCAAAATAAAAAGGTTTGCACCACATTTGGTCACAGGGTTTAAATAAGGCAATTTTAATAATTTCCCAAATTGTATTTATTTGGAGGCCTTAAGCCATTCAATAAATTATGAAAATATTTATGGAGGCTCATATTATATTAATGAAGCTCCACATAATTATATTTCGAATTTTTGAAAGGTCTAACTTAGTTTCCAAAAATAGTATTTGATTTGAACCAAAATTGGATTCTTAATTTATTGATTTGCTTGTTAATAATTTTAGCCTTTGACAATTATTTATAAAAATATATCCTTGAGCTTCCTGGACAATTTGGAGACTCAAGAACAAACGGGCTTTGCCAAAACGAGTAATGTATTTGGTTTGAAACTTTGGGGAAGGTTTTTCTTCTCTTTTAGATGTTTCCCAAGTGGGGCTTTGTTTAACAATAGCAATTTAACCATGTATGCCATGATGCAATGCAAAGCAAAAAGTGAAAATTTGGCCCATATTTTAGGGTACTAATCTAGGGCTGTTACAATTCTACCCCCTTACAGGAATCTCGTCCCGAGATTCTAGAGTGGAAGTAGAGAGGAGGAGAATATGACAACACGTATCTTCCTCGTTGCAGAGATTGGGCTAACTGACAAGACATGTCAAACGGCGGAAAGGAACTAAGGTAGCTTAAGGTGACGGACAAAAGGGCATTGTGCCCAAAACCATAAGCCACTGAGGAAAACTAGGAACGACTTGACCAAACAAAGGTCGAGCCGAGGGTAGGACAACCGATCACTTTGTTCAGGATATTGGTCCAAGACCAAGACAATACTTCAAACCACCAAGAGGTGTAGATCATAGAAACTTGAAGCACCGCGAGGAGAAAGGACACCTTCCGGACTCCACGCTTTTGACCTACCAGACGCTTCCATAAGATTAAAAGCTTGGCCCTAACGAAACTGAAGGATTTCTACAATGTCAGTGTGATTGGGCAAAACTTTGGGTTCACCTAGGAGGGGAAAATATAGCATTGATCCACATGATCCTCAGCTGGTTAGGGAGGTAAAACCTCGTACACGAGATATTGCCATGATACAAGGAGTAGGAGGATCGACCGATAGATATTTAGCAACTCCGTGGTGATGTTCTCCTTGAGGTTCTAGATATCACACTCCGGCTTCAGAATAGCCTTCAACCAATCCTCAAGCGAAAATCGTACTTGAAGATAGAGGAAGGACCTTAGGGGAACTCTCAGGATAAACTACCCAGGATACTCATGGATAGTGGGTGATTTTTAAGGATTGAAGGGATTTCGTCAACAGGTCTTCCGGTGAGGTGCTTGAACCACAACACCGAACTCATCGGGTTTACTAAAAGCTCTAGGTCATGCTCTTGGTAACCCACCAAGCATCATTTCTGCTTGAGATTCAGAGTTGGGTAGGTGTGCAGATACTTCAGGCTTCAACCGATCTGAAGGGGGAGGTTGCGACAGTTAACAGAAGGTAGGGTCACTAATTTCTCAAGACATGGCTACATTGCCAAGCTCCAGAACACGAGGTAGATTGGGAGTTCCATTGGGTCACGATTACGAAGCGGAAATTGAACCAACATGGACTCCAAACAATGAAGCCCAACTGATTCCTGATTGGGAAACACCGGTAAGATGATGAGGTTTTGTCAAATTCTTCTTATTCGAAAACGAATCAGCTACTGGCTTGGTGCGCATACATGGCTTATTCGGAGAACTAGAGGTAACAACCCACCATCTCAACCACAAAGCACATATGCGTGACAACTTGTGATTTATTCCCGGGGAGACAAGTAAACTTCACTCGGACCCACGACTACATATGTCACTGGTCGTGGAAGGGAACTTATATTCTCAAGGAAAAAGGCATGGTCTTGAGAGTTTCGACACGAATCTAACTCGTTGACCGGAGGTGTGCACCTGAACGAATGGACTTGGCAACACAGACAACTCAGATCGATGATATGATTACCAATCCCGCTAAGAGTGCCACAAAGTCTTTGGATTTCAAAAGCCATAACAATTGCTAAGAATATCCGATTACCACAACGATATTTATCCTCAACATTCTCAAGCCCGAGTAGCTCGGAGGTAGATGGATAAGGAAGGGTAAGAGCATCACTTCATCAGGTAGTTCATGAGACTAAGCACGACCTCTTGATATAAAAGAGTGTGACACTCCAAAGCGGAATGGAACAAAAGCTAGACAAGCTCCTACTCCGTGAATCACAAAACTTTGACCTTTTTCCAGGAAATGGAAAAGGTACCGGATTTTGTTTCTCCTGACATTCCGAAGTGGAATGCCTTGACGAACCACAAGAATAACATGCATCAGAACACCCCAATGCACGATAAGCTTGACTGCCAACAGACAGATAGAGGCCGGTCGACATATCTAGAGCAAGGAACGGGCTAGCAACAATCTCAAGATAATGCAGAAGCCCTTGTTAGCACTCTTCCGACAACTAGTGCCGAAAGGGTTTCAGAAACGGTCGCTACCGGAGGAATCACAATTATTGATGGAAAAACTCACTAAGAGCAATCCCGTCGTGATTCAGATGATTCCATGACAGAGAGCCTAGCTGAAGCTAGTGACGAAGAAGAGCATTGTTGAGGAAACCAATTACGGCTACAACCTCGAGTCTGAAGACTAACTTCAGATTTCGCCAACCTGAGGCAGGGTTTGACAATTAACACCAGGATTCAATGGAAAAGATCTTGGGTTAAAGATCAGCTTCATGCACTGGGACTCACAATAGCATAATGCTCACAAGGGTGACAACCCTCATAAATCATTACACCAGAGCCCTAGCACAATCTGGGACCTTCGGTTCAAGATCTTGGCGGAAACAAGGAATGTCTTGACGATCCGCAATACTTCTTCTCTTCAGGATTTAGAATTTGCAAACAAGCAAAGTTAACCAGTAACTAAAGGTAGAACCCAACCCCGTGATCCTAAAGATTTAGAATTTGCCGACGATCAGAAAACCGTTAAAATCAAATAGAGGTAAGATGGCACCGAGATCAGAGTGAATTGGGTAAGGAGTAAAAAGAATCCTAAGAAGGTTTTCACAACTCATTTTTAGGTTAAAAATAATTTTCTCGAACTAGACTCGACATCGACCAATAGAAAGGGTTTCCTACAGGCAGTCCTGCTCTGATACCAACTTGTAGCGCCTCGACCCCAGAACTATACAGTGAAGCGTTGTGCAACTAGTCATGCTACACAACCGAGGGTTACTAGGTTTACCAATCCCAGGCCAAAACTCATTGGCAGGTGTGCTCGGAATGGATCATCGGCACACAACACCTCGATCATGCCATAAGCTCAGACATCGCTATCACGTATAGTAAAGAGACTGAGACTTGTGAAACAACTGGCACATTGCAGACTCTATGACACAAAAGCATATAGCAACTCATATAAGAGAAGATACACAGATTACACACAAAAGGGATCACCGATCCATCAGTACATCAAGCGGAAACGGGTAGTGTTGTCTAACAACAAGAAGCAAATATATGGCCTAAGAGGCCTACAATAAAAATCACCCAAGCCAGCTTGTTCCACCGTCCCAAGCTGCCACCTGGGAACACCGGGCTACTAGTCGACGTCCACGAAGAACCCACCTAGCTGCTCGGTGTCGTCCTCCTCTGAAATACAAAATCATAGAGGCAGCAAAGAGAGACTGAGTACGATGTACTCGCAAGTTTAGTAGGGCGATATAGGCCCGATGCTGACGGAGGCTCTAAGGCTGTATAATGTAGCTAATTTGCATAAAGCTAGATTTTCATTTAAAAGATATAAAAGACACAAGGCATCGTCTATTCAGAATATTTTTCATAAAGGGGATAAGGGAGTAACATTTCATCTTCGGTTCTCGTCGAACCAACATGTAGCCAAACCATCTCTCATCTCCACCAAAGGCACTCCCTCGAATCACCCTCGAGGAAATGAACCTTTTACACACACGTTGAGTTGCAACCTTTAGCTGCCAAATTAATTAATTAAGGTTAAGGTTCTCTATGATCTCGTAATCCGTTCCCAAGGCGTCCATAACCATGGACACGGCTTTTCGAAAAGATTTACCCTGCAGGGTGTACTATTTTATCCATTGGTACCGTCCGGCTCACCTGATTGGCCCTCTTCCGGGGAAGGCCGGCGAGCGGGCGCGGTTAAACCTTTACCTCATGTGAGACTATCCAAGAGTCATCTGTGGCCACAGGGCAAGTTTACCCAGCCTATTTCAGCCCCTGCCCCATCGCCATGTCCTAAACACAAATCCTCATCAACATCTTCTTTTCCACTCACACGCAAATGGAAAACCGAACTAGAGGACCCTTGGATACGCCCGCACAAGTTATTCAGTTAGTAAGGCGCCCATACACCCACCAATAGCAGCACACTCAAACCTTGGTTCTAGAGACAAGAACTCGCACTTAGGGGCAAGAGTGAGGCAAAACACCATCCCCGATGGCAACTCACCCAAGCCTTTTTAGCATTTTAATTAAGCACCCCACATATCCACCATGTCCGAAATATTCCATCAACATCAACAATTATGGACTTAAGCAACGGCCATAACTATCATTTAACTAAGCATGGCTAAGCATATAAATACAACAATTAAATTCTTTATCTCCGGCCAACACATCAAACCTAGGGTTCATAGGTAGGTAGACATGTGATGATTTAGGGGATAAACATGCATTCATAGGATACTCTATATTTTGATCAAGAGTGACATTTGAACCGCATGCAATATTATGGTGGATAAAATAAGTTGATAAAGTCATAGGATGCTAGATGCCAAGAAGGTTAGGTTATCTCTTGCCTTGCTGCCGGGGCGTGTAGTACTGCTCATCGGGGTAGGTAGCGTTAACCTCGACTCCGGAATCTATCGATACCCAAAAATAACACAAAGAACAAATAAATCACACGAGGGAGAGGTTCAATGCACAATCACATGATGACATGACAAGTTGATGCATTGATATTGTCATTTAATTTATTTAACAAATTAAATGGAGTCCAAATAATTAGTGCCATTATTTGGGCACAACTCCATATTTATCTTAGTGATCTCATTACTTGTAATTCATTACATTATTAAAGAAGTGGCTCAATATGCATGAACATGACATGAATGGATAGGGTTTGTTCTTCCGATCACTTTGGTTACCTCATTTGTAATTTTTGGAGCACCGACAAATAAATAGCAAATTAAATAATTATTTGAATTTAATTCATTTAATCAAATAATGAATAACATCAAATAAATATTTGTGATCATGATGTGATAAGTGCATGGTTTGATTGCATTTAAAGTGTTGATCACATTGATATTTTATTCAAATTTTTTGGATCAATATTTAATAAGTTATTAAACCTTTTGTATCATTTTTATTTTTCTAAAAGGGAAAACAAAAAGCTCAGGCAGGCCGGCCTCCAGCCGGCCAGGCCGGGCCAGGCACCCGAAGCGGCCGTCCCACTGGTCGGCCTAGGCTGGCGTGCAGGCCGGGGCACCACCCGAACCGGCCGGCCTCCGGGTCGGCCCAAGGCCGGGTCACGGCCGGGCGAACGGAACGCATGCGTCCGCAACACCAGAGGAGCAGCGGCCGGCGGCGACCATAGTTTGGCGGCGCCACCGTGCGTGAGGGTGAGTGGGCAAGCGTGTGTGCGCACGGGTGCGGGGCGGCGTGTGTGAGCCAGGGGATGGATGGCAGGAGCAGCAGCGGTTGCTCGGCTCCGGCTCTGCCATGGCATCGCGCGGCCGACGGAGAAAGAAAACGGCAGCGCACGATGGTGACGCGCCCAGAGCAAGGGGAGGGACAGGAGGATTTCCAGGAGGACGCGGAGCTTACCACGGAGGCGGTGGTGCGGTTGGTGAGACACGGGGAAGACGGGCGGCGATGATGTCGTGCGCGCACCGCGGAGGCCGGCGGCGAGGTGGTCGAGCTCGACCTCGCCACTAGGAGCTCCCCAGCTCGATTCGCTCGACGGGGTGGTAGATGACGGTGTGGTGGTGCTTCCAGACATCCTACCGGGGCTTGGGGAGGCCGGAGACGGTCGGTGGCGGTGGCGCGGTCCACGGCGGCTCGGTTGGCCGCGGGGAAGACCGAGATGCGGGCTCGATTTCGTGGCGCCTCAGCTCGATTCCGTGGGGGAAGGGGTAGCCCGTGACGAGGCGGACAGAATGGCGGCGTCGGCTGGAGCTCCATCGGCAAGAATCGATGGCGACCACGGCAGCGGCGGCGACGGGCAGAACTCGATGACACCTAGGGTTTCCGGGAGAGGAGAAAGGGGAGGGAGTAGGTGAGCGAGGAGAGGGCAGGTGGGCGACCTCGCTTGCGTGCTTGACCACCGATAGGGGGGGCCTCGGAGTGGGTCACGGCGGCATGGCACCAGTGGCCATGTCGCCACTGTGAGAGGAGAGAGAGGAAGGACTGACAGTGGGGACCCACTGTCAGGGTTTTGACCTTTTTGCGAAAACTTTCCAAGTTCAACTAAAACCAGCAGGGTTTAGGTATTTACAGAAGCCACTTAAGCAATTTTAGAAATTCTGGAAAAATTCCTGTGGGCTCCCCATGATAGGAGGAAACTCCACAAAAATTTGTGTTCCAAAATAATTTGTTTAGAGTCACATTTATTCATATTGTTACAATTTGATCATTTTTGATAATTTGCAAAAATGCATTTATTTGGAGCATTTTAACATTCTCTAAAATTATGAAATTACTTGAGTAGGCTCCCCTTGCCAGGTAGAGACTCCACAAAATTTGGGGTGGCAAAATAAAAAGGTTTGCACCACATTTGGCCACAGGGTTTAAATAAGGCAATTTTAATAATTTCCCAAATTGTATTTATTTGGAGGCCTTAAGCCATTCAATAAATTATGAAAATATTTATGAAGGCTCATATTATATTAATGAAGCTCCACATAATTTTATTTCGAATTTTTGAATGGTCTAACTTAGTTTCCAAAAATAGTATTTGATTTGAACCATAATTGGATTCTTAATTTATTGATTTGCTTGTTAATAATTTTAGCCTTTGACAATTATTTATAAAAATATATCCTTGAGCTTCCTGGACAATTTGGAGACTCAAGAACAAATGGGCTTTGCCAAAACGAGTAATGTATTTGGTTTGAAACTTTGGGGAAGGTTTTTCTTCTCTTTTAGATGTTTCCCAAGTGGGGCTTTGTTTAACAATAGCAATTTAACCATGTATGCCATGATGCAATGCAAAACAAAAAGTGAAAATTTGGCCCATATTTTAGGGTACTAATCTGGGGCTGTTACACAGCATATGAGCCCGCTGATGATCTTGGTCGGGTCATTTCTGATGCAAAGCGAGACTTCGACACAGAAAAAAGGAGAGGTTGCCGTTCGAGCAGATGTTACAGGACCACAACAAATTGTTGTACCCAACTTGTGAAGTTGGCCAGAAGAAGCTGGGTAGTACACTGGAATTGCTGAAGTGGAAGGCAGAGTCCGGTGTGACTAACTCGGGATTTGAAAAGTTGCTGGTACTAATGAAGAAGATGCTTCCAAGAAATAACGAATTGCCCGCCAGTACGTACGAAGCAAAAAAGCTTGTCTGCCCTCTAGGATTAGACGTGCAGAAGATACATGCATGCCCTAATGACTGCATCCTCTGCCATGGTGAGAAGTACGAGAATATGGATAAATGTCCGGTATGCACTGCATTGCGGTATAAGATCAGAAAAGATGACCCTGGTGATGTTGAGGGCGAACCACCCAGGAAGAGGGTTCCTGCCAAGGTGATGTGGTATGCTCCTATAATACCACGGTTGAAACGTTTGTTCAGAAACAAAGAGCATGCCAAGTTGTTGCGATGGCACATGGAAGACCGTAAGAAAGACGGGATGTTGAGGCACCCCGCTGATGGTCGGCAGTGGAGAAAAGTCGAGAGAGAGTTCCCGGACTTTGCAGGTGACGCAAGGAACTTATGGTTTGGTCTAAGTACAGATGGCATGAATCTTTTTAGGGACCATAGCTGCAGTCACAGCACCTGGCCCGTGACTCTATGTATCTACAACCTTCCTCCTTGGTTGTGCATGAAGCGGAAGTTCATTATGATGCCAGTGTTGATCCAAGGCCCGAAGCAACCAGGCAATGACATTGATGTGTACCTAAGGCCATTAGTTGATGAACTTTTATAGTTGTGGGCCGAACCAGGTGTACGTGTGTGGGATGAGCACAAACAGGAGGAATTTGACCTACGAGCGTTGCTGTTCGTAACCATCAATGATTGGCCTGATCTTAGTAACATTTCAGGACAAACGAACAAAGGATACAGTGCATGCACGCACTATTTAGATGAGACTGAAAGTATATATCTGGATAAATCTAGAAAGAATGTGTACCCGTACAATCGTCGTTTTCTTCCGCCCAGGCATCACTTAAGGAAAAAAGGCAAGCATTTCAATGGCAAGGCAGAAACCCGGACGAAGCCTTTCCCCCGTAGTGGTGCTGATGTATTTGGTATGGTCAAGGATTTAAATGTAATCTTTGGAAAGGGTCCTGGCAGAGAACCTGTTCCGAATACCGCCGACGGACATGCACCCATATGGAAGAAAATATCTATATTTTGGGAGCTAGAATATTGGAAAGTCCATGAGGTCCGCTCTGCAATCGACGTGATGCACCTGACGAAGAATCTTTGCGTGAATATTCTAGGCTTTCTGGGCTTGTATGGGAAGTCAAAAGATACACCGGAAGCACGGGAGGACCAGCAACGTCATAAAGGACGAGACGGCATGCATGCAGGGCAGTTTCAAGGGCCTGCCAGCTACGCTCTTACCAAAGAAGAGAAGGAAATCTTTTTTGAAGTCCTTTTCAGTATCAAGATCCCGTCTGACTTCTCGTCAAATATAAAAGGAATAGTAAATATGAAAGAGAAAAAATCCAAAACCTAAAGTCTCATGACTGCCACGTGCTTATGACGCAATTGCTTCCGGTTGCATTGAGGGGAATTCTATCCAAAAATGTTCGACTAGCCATTGTGAAGGTATGTGCATTCCACAATGCAATTTCTCAGAAGGTAATCGATCTAGAAAGTCTAACAGGGTTACAGATTGATGTGGTCCAATGTCTGGTCATCTTCGAGTTGTTGTTCCCGCCATCCTTCTTCAATATTATGACGCACCTCCTAGTTCACCTAGTCGAAGAGATTAGAATTCTCGGTCCTGTGTTTCTACACAATATGTTCCCCTTCGAGAGGTTCATGGGAGTCTTAAAGAAATATGTTCATAATCGTGCTAGGCCAGAAGGAAGCATCTCCAAGGGCTATGGAACAGAGGAGGCCATTGAGTTTTGTGTTGACTTTCTTCCTGACCTTAAGCCGATTGGTGTTCCTGAATCTCGGTATGAGGGGAGGCTGACTGGAAAAGGTACACTAGGAAGGAAAGCAACGGTATGTAGGGACACGCTTTCTTTCACTCAAGCACACTACACAGTTCTACACAATTCCACCGTGGTTGCTCCGTATATCGAGAAACACAAAAATATTCTACGGCCGAAAACCCGGGGGAGCCTAACTCCTGGATTAAAGGGGAACACGAGGCGGCTTTTGGAAGTTGGTTGCAGACACATCTCATGAATAACAGCACTGTTGGAGATCAGCTGTACTTGTTGGCCAGGTTACCATCTTCGACTATATATACTTTCCAAGGGTACGAGATAAATGGGAATACATTTTACACGATCTCCCAAGATAAAAAGAGCACCAACCAAAACAGTGGTGTCCGCTTTGATTCAACAGACGACAATGGGAAGAAGGACACATATTATGGGTACATAGAGGAGATATGGGAACTTGACTATGGACCTAATTTTAAGGTCCCTTTTTTTCGGTGCAAATGGGTCAAGCTGACAGGAGGCGGGGTACATGTAGACCAAAAGTACGGCATGACAACAGTGGATCTCAAAAATCTTGCATACATGGACGAACCATTCGTCCTATCCAACGATGTGGCTCAGGTTTTCTATGTGAAGGACATGTCTACCAAATCGAGAAAAAGAAATCAGCAAAAGAATACATCGTCCGATGAGCCAAAGCAACCACATAGTTCTTTCAGGGAAAAGAAACATCGTGGGAGTGGATGACAAGACAGACATGTCAGAAGATTATAATAAGTTTCATGAAATTCCGCCCTTCACAATGAAAACTGACCCATGCATCCTGTTAAATGATGAAGATGCTCCATGGCTACGGCGCAGAAGAAAACCACAACACTAGATAGGGATGTGGTGATTTGTAATAATAGCTATATGCGAATACAAACCATATGTTTTGACTATATGCACTGTCGGGATGTATGCAGGGAATCCGAATAACTTGTATTCGGTCGATGAACTGAAGGATTTCTAGATAGAACAAAACACACGGTATCACCTGCATACAACCCTACTGTGGCTAGAGAGTGCCCGCATATCAAATGCACCGTAGGGCGTATGCAGGTGAAACCGTTTGATTTGTATTCGGTCGATGAGCTGAATGATTTCTAGATAGAACCCTCTTAGCACTGAGAGAACGCTTCTATGCCAAGCCCCTCGAAGATGTCATAGGTCACTGCCCAACGACATCTTCGAGAAGCTCGTGCATAGAGGAGTCCTCTGTCTTCTCTCTCTGTTGTTGTCGTGCTCTTGTTCTTACTCTTCCTCCTCATGGTGGGTACTTATATAGGGCAACTCTTCACCTTTTTAGTCCCGGTTGGTAGCTGGAACCGGGACTAAAGGAGCATTGATATGTGTGCCTTATCTTCACCTTTTTAGTACCGGTTGGTAGCTGGAACCGGTACTAAAGGAGCACACCTAACCAATGACACACACCTGATCCAACGGATCACAAGCGCTACAAGGAAACACACGATCTGTGTGCTTCTGATCCAACGGCTCACAAGCGCTCGAAGGAAACACACGATCCGTGTGTTCTGATCCAATGGCTCACAAGCGCTCGAAGGAACACACGATTCGTGTGCTTCTTCCACTGCTTCCCGCCTTTGTCTTCCCGCATTCTCACTATATCTATGTAGGCTTGGCCGACATTGCCATATCACATCTAAACCTCTCATATCTACAACCTCCTCACTCTCCCATGGCTTCCACCGTACCACTCTACATACCCTCAGGCGGAGGCGCTTGCGCCTCAAACTACCCCTGCCCGCCCAGCTACCTTGTCCCCGTCGGCTGGTGGCTGAGTCGCCGAGGCGTGCCGGTCTACTCCTGTCCCTCAGGTGTGGCGCGCCGGGCGGCCCATCACGAACCACTAATACCTCAGAGTCACGCCGGAGCAGAGATGGATACCCGCTGCATCCCGACTACCGCCCGAATTTGGGACGCCTTCTTCATCTAATCAGCGTAGAGAGGGAGCTGCACAGGTACGAGGAGGAGGCCCGCCTCCTTCGAATTTCAACTGAGGTCGGACGTCAGCTGTGGTGGGGTGGCCGGACTCTCCAGAGCGTCATGGACTACATCACGGCTAGCGATAACCCCCACCTGCGCTACCCTCACATCCAGTCCAGGCGTGCTCATCCGTCGAGGTTGGAGCCACGAGCGCCGTACGATGACAGCGACGACGACGACGATTACGAGGACGAGTATTATAGGCCTAGGCAGGAGTATGACTAAGATTGTTAGGA
>QRDG01001688.1:0-29740 GCA_012064385.1 Puccinellia tenuiflora | reverse complement strand
ACTTGGTGGTGTTCTTGCCCTTTTGCATTTGTTGCATCGGGTTGTGCTCCCCACGGTGATTCGTGGGATTGAAGGTTGGGAGCTTGTTACTCTTGGGTCATTTGACCCTAGACGGTGGTGCCGTGAAGACTTCGGCTTGTGGAGCTTCGGCACGCTTTGGGAGCCCCCAATTGAGTTGTGGGTGTGTGCCCCAAAAGTTGTAAGGGCTCCGGAATCCGCCCCGAAGGATTCCGATAGTGGAAGGTGAACCAAACCTTTGGGTGCAGTTCATCGGAGAATAGGGTGAGGCCTTTGTGGCATCTTGAGTAGGCCTTTTGTGGCGAGCTCACACCCCTCCAACGAGACGTACTCCCTTAACAAGGAGGAACTCGAGAAGAAATCTTTGTCTCCGCGTGCCTCGGTTATTTCTATACCCGAGTTTTTACTTATGCACTTTACATTGTGATAGCCTTCGTGCTTGAAGTTTATATCTAGCTATCTCCTTGTTGCTTGTCTTGTTTAGCATAAGTTGTTGGTGCACTTTAGGTAAACCTAGATTTTTAGGTTGTTGGCTTGTTAATTTAAACACCTAGTTTTATTTCGCAATTATCAAGCCCCTAAATAGAAAAGGTTTTAATCGCCTATTCACCCCCCTGTAGGCGACATCTGGAGATAGCGTGTTCTTTCACCCGATGCGTGGCTCAGACCGCGACACCGGAGGCTATTGTTGACATAGCGCCGTCAGACTGCCTAAATTTTCCGCCACCATCGCCTCCTGCCGCCAGCCGCTCTCCTCCGCCGCGCCCGCCGCTCTCCTCCGCCGCGCGCCCTTCGCCTCCGCCGCCACACGCCCGTCGCCTCCCTCCCCGCGCGCCCGTCGCTCGAGCTGCCGCCGCCCGAGTTCCTCTCCGCGCCCGCCTGCATTGCCTCCTCCGCCGCCCGAGCCCGCCGTCCTCCGCGCCCTCCGCCGTCGCCTCCTCCGCCGCTCAAGCCTTCCTCCGCGCCCAAGCACGCCGCCGTACGTCCTTCTCGCCGGTGGCATTTAGGTTAATTTTTAGGGTAATTTTTTAGGGTAGTTTAATTTTTAGGGTAGTTTAATTTTAGGTTAAATTTTAGATTAGTTTAATTTTAGGTAGATTTTTAGGGTAGTTTAATTTTAGGGAAAAGTTTAGATTAGTTTAATTTTATGTTAATTTTTAGGTATTTAGAAATTTTGCTATGTTAAATTGGTACTTTACAAATTTTGCTAACTTAAATTGGTACTTTAGAAATTTTGCTAAGTTAAATTGGTATTACTTTTTTAGTGTAGAAATAGAAATTTTGCTAAGTTAAATTGGTATTACTTTTTAGTGTAGAAATAGAAATTTTTCTAAGTTAAATTGGTATTACTTTTTTAGTGTATAAATAGAAATTTTGCTAAGTTAAATTGGTATTATTTTTTAGTGTAGAAATAGAAATTTTGACTTAGGTGTTTTTAGTTTATTGTTCGCGGCGACGATGTCCCTGTTGTATCAGAGGGGTGATGTGCGGGACTGGGCTCCGCCGGGCTGGCGCTGGGAGGTGCTACCTTCCGGGACGTGCGGGTTGGTGAGGAATCCGGGTGATGTCGTCGACCCGGATCTTCTTTGGTGGCAGTCGCGTGGGCCACGCTTGGTGCAGAGGGAGCCGGCACCCGAGGAGGTGGTCCGTCGCCGTATCAGAGAGGAAGACGAGCACGTCCGTCGCTACATGTATCTATTGGATAGGCATTATAGCAATAGCTGGTCGTTTCTTCAGAGGGTTCCTTATCATGTGAGCTATGACCCTGTGAGGGTTCCTTCTCTTTGGATGCGCAGCGCCGGCGGCTCAGCACCCCGCGGCTCAGGAACCGGTCGAAGTTAGTTTGAGAGGTTCATGCATGGGAGATGTATTAGTGATATTATTCACGATGTTTTAGGTTTAAAAAATAATGGACCCGAGCTATGTAACTGGATTATTCTAGATGTATTTGTGATATTATTCGTGGTGTATTTTTATGTACTATTTGTATGTAGTATTATTTTAGTAGTATTTTTATGTACTAGTAGCAATATTGTATGCGATAATGATATTGTGTGCATTTTGTAGAAACTATGGATCCACCTAGTCCGATCCGCAGAGACCTAACACAAGAAGAAATTCTCGAGGACATAATCCACAACGCCACCGGTGCTGATCCACCCGAATCTCCCTCGATGTATCTGAACCCATCCGGTGAGGGTGAAGAGGTCGACCAAAATGAGGGGGAAGCCGACGACTCTGGTGATGGAGAAGGCGACGGCTCCGATGATGGACCCTTAACGAAGTCCGGCGAGGTATATATATGAAGTCTGATGATCAGTAGATGCATTAATTGAGTTGTATATATATGAATTGACGAATGTTTTTCTCTTAGGCCTCCACATCGACCAAATGTTCCAAACGAGGCCCGGCCAAAAAGTTGGCCGCATCTGCGCATTATACAATTACAGAGATATCACCACTGGGCGAACCGTTGGAACCCATAAAGGTTGCAAAGAAATTTGTAAGACAATGCGGAGTTATGGTTAGAGATCGCGTCCCGATCACCGTTCGAGAGTGGAATAAGCCCAAAGGGGTGGAAGATAATGAGTATGTCGCCGAAAGGGACAAAGATGGTCTTTGGAATGACCTCATGGCGCATTTCACCCTCCCAGAATGTGAGAAAGAGGAAGACACAGCTGCATTGAGGGACAAAGTCAAGGTGTTTACTCTTAAGAAGATGGCCGAACTATTCCGGCAGTGGAAGAAAACATTATGGCAACAGTATCAGAAGACCAATAGTGCTCCAAAATTCGAAGGCTATCTAGCGAAGCAGAAGGCTTACTGGGATGCATTTGTGAAGTACAAGCAGTCATCAGATGCTACGGAAAAGTCAACACGAAACAAGACAAATGCTGCGAAAAAGAAATATCACCATCGCCTCGGGACAGGGGGCTACGTGACTGCCATGCCAAAGTGGGATAAAATAGAGGAAGTGCTGCTTGCTAAAGGGATCATTCCAGAACCAATTCGCGACGAATGGGAATTGAGGGCAAGAAATTTTTTCCTTGCGCATGGGAGTGAGTATGACAATGAGACAGGGGACCTTGTTTGCAGTGACGGGATTAAGGTACCCAGGGAGACATGGCTGAAAGTGGTGAAAGAAATTAAAGAGGGGAAAATAAAGTTCCATCCCGATAGAGAGAAAGACTTGCCGGCAAAGGTCCTCGGGAATCCAGAACATGGAGGACGAACACGAGGCCTTGGCCCTAGTTATCCCTGGGAGATTGGGTTTCCCAAAGACAAAGTTACTTATAGAAGCCGATCGAGAGCAAAGAAGCGACGGGAGGAGGAGGAGGGAGACAGGTTCAACCAGTTGCTAGCAAGAATTGACAAGCAGCAGCAGCAGATCGACGAACTTAGAGGAGAGCGCCTTCAAGATCCTGCACTCGATATTACCACTGGCCCATCTCTCCGGAGAAGCAGCGTGGCTGAATCGGAGGTCCCGTCTGACGGTGCACGGATGATAGATGGCGGTCCCGGCTACCCCATGGATGGAATCAAGGAGCAGAAATCTTGTGAGCTCCATCAGAAGGTGAAGAACATACCCCTGAAGGTGGCGGTCGGAAGTGCTTTACCTTGTCCACCTGAGGCACGTTGGCATGGCCGTGAGATTCCAGCTGGCTATGCTAAAGTCACGGTGGATGAAATCGTAATGGGGTTTGACTCAATGGAGCTTGACATCGCTGGACCTGAAGGTGAGAGGACACTCGGATAAGTAAAGGGTGGTATTATTCTACGGGACAAGAACAACATCAAGCTTCCAGGCTCGGCGCCAAGGCCAACACCGCCTCCGAGTCGTCGCAGTTCACCATCACCTACAAGAAGCCCACCCCAAGACTACGACCACCACAACGCGAGTCCAACTCGATCTCCGCCGCCGGACTTGGGTCGGCTGTCTTCGCCGCCGCCTTTGCCAGCTAAAGACAATAAGCGGAAGCGTGCTTCGTCGCTGAGTACTAAACGACGCAGCAGCCCAAAACGAAAAAGGTCGCCCCTCCCAAGAGTACCTCATAAGAATCTTCCCATCAGACCTTACGATCGTACTGATGAGGAAATCGCAGCGATTGCAAAGCCTGAAAAAGATGCGCATTTTGCAAAAAAGAAAACAGAGCCCGCCCCGGTATACACCGAGAAGCAAAAAGCGTGGGCAGTTGATTTTCTGAACACAAAATCGCAATATGAGTTGCACCATAAGCCAGATGACTATGCACGTCAACTTAAGAAGGAAGCGGCGAAGAACAATTCAAGTAAAAGTGCAAGCGGGAGCAAAGCAAGTGAAAGTGCAAGCGGGAGCAAAGCAAGTAAAAGTGCAAGCGGGAAAAGAAGGGACGTTCCCCAGCTCGGAGAACAGGCCAAACAATCGATCCCACCCCTCAAGGTGTTATCCAAAGACGTTCCCCAGGCGCAGCAGCAGGATTTGAGAGAAGCTGCAAAGTTGGCGGCCGCTATGGGTGTGACTGTTGCTGAACTACTAGGTTCCCAAGACGACAAGTTACCCACGGCTGATGTAGTCCCTACATATGTCCCAGGGAAGCCTTTGGTCAGCGAACAGAAGTTGAAACAACTGCCAACACGCATGCGAAATTTGCATGAATGGTACTTGAGAGAGGTAAAGGGGGACAGAATAATGATCGTGGCGAAAGTCCCACAAGAGTACTTCTTCCGACCCGAAGAGGTCCATGTTGAGTTTTTAGAACTCTACCAGTTATACAATTTCGACGCCCTCGACAAATCTCTCATGAGTTGCTATTGTCTGTAAGTTGTTGAATTCATTGTCTACATATAACTTGTTCAGTTCATTGCATTTGTAATTATTCTCATTATATATATCCTTTTGTACTCTATATTATGCAGAATGAAGATGCAGGCTTGTAAAAGAAAGATCTATAGTGTTGGGTTCATTGACCCAGATAAAGTACATGCAGAAACGCTAACGACGAAACCTGATGAGATGGCGGGAAACCTTCTAAGGTTTCTAACGGAGCAACATTTCTGTGACCACATATTGTTTCCTTATAACTTCAAGTGAGGGTCTTACTCTATTGTACACATTCACTTTTGCTTACTCGATGTTAAGTGTAATTGATGAGTTACTGACGTATATATAAACGTGTGCAGCTTTCACTGGATTCTGCTAGACATACGAGTTGATAAGGGAATAGTTGATGTCATGGACCCATTAAAGAGAAACCTGGAAGAGTTCCGCAACATGCAGGACATGCTCCAGAGGTAATATTCGCGCTATATCGGTCTCTTTCGTTGATTTCATGAGATATCAGGTAATGAATTAACTCATTCATTAATTCATTTTCTTTACCGGGCAGGGTTTGGAACCGGTTCAAGAGTGTGGTGACGGGTTCCTTTAGTGAGAAGCTAACGTTTACTCCGGTCTCGATAAGTAGTACGAGATATGACCGCGCATCTCTTTACTTCTAGTTTCAATACAATTATTATTTTGATGCTAGATTATTATTTTGATTGAATTCTATTCTCGTAAAGTGCGCGAGGCAGCCATCGGGGACGCATCTATGTGGATACTACGTTTGCGAGTTTATTCGCACGTTTATCACTGAGCACAAAGATTATAGAGTCGACGTAAGAAATACATTCACAACATTATTTTATTACCTCACTTTTTGTTATCATGATTGATGTTCATATTGATATCGTTTTCTTATATAGTTCGAGAGAATGCGGGAAAAGGTCCTACCGGAGCAACGCGTAATAGAAATTGCAGAGGAACTGGCGGGATTTTGCTGAAAGAGATGGTAGACGACGCCGGAGAATTTAGTGTGAATAATAGGCGCAACCGATGATCCCGGGCCATGTAATCGAATAGACGGGCTTATTCCCGGTAATTGTGATCTCCATGTAACTATCAAAGTTGTATATATTTGTATGCACGATCGTGTACGGTATGTGGTAGCGTAGAAATATACGAAAATTATTTTGAAATGAAAAAAAGAAATGAATAAAATAAAACAAAATGAATTCTCTGCCGCGGCACAGAAAGTGCCTAATTTTCTGCCGCGGCAGAGAATCATTAGTAAATCCTAAACAGAATGAATTCTCTGTCGCGGCATAGAAAGTTCCCAAATTTCTGCCGCGGCAGAGGATTATTAGTCGCGACCCGTTATACGAACCGCGACTAAAGGTTCTGCCCCCAGCACAGCAGGTTGAGGACCATTTATCCCGGCTGGTGACAGGTCCGCGACTAATAGTTGGACCATTAGTCCCGCCTCCGCTATCACGGTTGGCCAACCGCGACAAAAGGCCCTCACGGCCCGGGACAATAGGGCCAGTCCCCACTAGTGTTAGCATAATGCATGAATATGCAGATCGAGAAAGTACATATGGTTGACACTTCCGTCGCCCGGCAGCGTGCGGTCGGACAATGAATCTAATCACTTGAACTCATGGAACTTAACAGAAGAGACAAAATTTATCTGTTTTGGAGTTAGCTTCAAGTAAGATTGATTGATCAGTTTGGGTGTTAGCTTTGCATGCGCCCGTGTTATGGTGTTCAGCAGATATTCCAAGGAAACTATCAAACAGAATCATACAGTTATACCCCACAAAATTATAATCAAATTCTGGCCATGGTCATCTATCAATCTAGAAAAAATAGTGTTGATTACCTATGAGTAGGCGTGCATGTCAACATCAAGACTGCACACCGGCAATGGAGATGATTAGCAGTCGGATAAACGGGGAAAGGCCGGGCGGCGGCAAGGTTGCTGTTTGTGCTGCGTGTACGATGTCGCCGGGACATCAGCGGCGACATCTGGCCTGTTCTTGATCGACACCAATACAGAGCAAGGAGGCGAATCTGATTACCGGCACTTCTCTCTTTGGTTCGTACGAAAGAGTCCACATATTTTTTTGTTCGCCTCTGTTAACTACTTATCTCCATCTAGATTAAAACAGAATCACGTGAGACGTGACATATGATTGTGTTAGCTAAAAGGTGGCGTAATATAGGTTTACGTTCTCTGATTAAATCGCAACCACAACTTTCAGATCTGACTGCCAAAAATAATTATGATGATGTGGATTAACGTGGTGGCTCTATTTTAGATCTCATATTGTGATTTTAGTATATAATATAATTGTGATCTCCATGTAACTATCAAAGTTGTATATATTTGTATGCACGATCGTGTACGGTATGTGGTAGCGTAGAAATATACGAAAATTATTTTGAAATGAAGAAAAGAAATGAATAAAATAAAACAAAATGAATTCTCTGCCGCGGCACAGAAAGTGTCCAATTTTCTGCCGCGACAGAGAATCATTAGTAAACCCTAAACAAAATGAATTCTCTGCCGCGCATAGAAAGTTCCCAAATTTCTACCGCGGCAGAGGATTATTAGTCGCGACCCGTTATACGAACCGCGACTAAAGGTTCTGCCCCCAGCACAGCAGGTTGAGGACCATTTATCCCGGCTGGTGACAGGTCCGCGACTAATAGTTGGACCATTAGTCCCGCCTCCGCTATCACGGTTGGCCAACCGCGACAAAAGGTCCTCACAACCCGGGACAATAGGGCCAGTCCCCACTAATGTTAGCGTAATGCATGATTATGCAGATGGAGAAAGTACATATGATTGACACTTCCGTCGCCCGGCAGCGTGCGGTCAGAAAGTACATATGGTTGACACTTCCGTCGCCCGGCAGCGTGCGGTCGGACAATGAATCTAATCACTTGAACTCATGGAACTTAACAGAAGAGACAAAATTTATCTGTTTTGGAGTTAGCTTCAAGTAAGATTGATTGATCAGTTTGGGTGTTAGCTTTGCATGCGCCCGTGTTATGGTGTTCAGCAGATATTCCAAGGAAACTATCAAACAGAATCATACAGTTATACCCCACAAAATTATAATCAAATTCTGGCCATGGTCATCTATCAATCTAGAAAAAATAGTGTTGATTACCTATGAGTAGGCGTGCATGTCAACATCAAGACTGCACACCGGCAATGGAGATGATTAGCAGTCGGATAAACGGGGAAAGGCCGGGCGGCGGCAAGGTTGCTGTTTGTGCTGGTGATGCGTGTACGATGTCGCCGGGACATCAGCGGCGACATCTGGCCTGTTCTTGATCGACACCAATACAGAGCAAGGAGGCGAATCTGATTACCCGGCACTTCTCTCTTTGGTTCGTACGAAAGAGTCCACATATTTTTTTGTTCGCCTCTGTTAACTACTCCCTTATCTCCATCTAGATTAAAAGAGAATCACGTGAGACGTGAGATATGATTGTGTTAGCTAAAAGGTGGCGTAATATAGGTTTACGTTCTCTGATTAAATCGCAACCACAACTTTCAGATCTGACTGCCAAAAATAATTATGATGATGTGGATTAACGTGGTGGCTCTATTTTAGATCTGGTATTGTGCTTTTAGTATATTATAATAATAGAATAGAAAGGACCGTGCTACATAGGGCACGTGCCTCAAATTAGTCTTCCGTGGGCACGGTTCAACATATAGAAACTTAGTTTTGCATGAATGCTGACATGTAGATTCTCATTACGTTCCGATTTTTAATATATTTTATCTCTTAAACCGTAAGTCAAAACACAGATCCGTTTCCACGGTTAGATTTGTCGCGTCGAGATCTTCGAAAATAGATCACATGTTGATATGTTTTGACAACCTTTTTTTCCCGGCCTTAGTTGCCAGATTATAGTCACTTGGTCACCAGGTATAGTCACGTTGGTCACCAAGTTAAAATCAAATGGTTACCAGGTTTTTTGAACTTTGTTACTCACAAATGTAGGCCTTTACTGATATTAGCGTGATCTTTTACGTGTTTAGAGCGGATCAAATACTTATTTTCTGGACATGTTCATCATTGCTATGAGATAAAATATGTAAAATTATCTTGGTGACTGTGTGTTATTTGGATGGTAACTTGTCACCTAGTAAACTGGCAACTGACGATAAAAAAAAAGTTCATCAAAACATATTAAGATGGGATCTTGTTTTAAAGTACTCGTCGAAACGAACCCAATGGTGAAAGCGGATTGTCAATTCGATCAACGGTTAAAGAGATAAGTAATTTTGAAATTTCGCATTTGGAAAAGATTCCCTGCATGCGAAGGTCTTCTCCGCCCTTATATAGGGCCGGATGCTTTACTAGTAGTGCCGTATGAGACTTTTTTCTGGGGCACGTCCCTCAAGTAGATTAATCGATAATAGAAATAGAAGACTATGGCATAAAAAAAACACCGAACAATACAGAACACCTTAATAAAAACAAAAATTATAACGAGGCCCTTGAGATGCACTTCGTTGTCAACCTCCATACCGTGTCGACGGCGCGTCGCCGCTACCGCTCCACCTAGAGCCAGCCTGACGTTGTTGATTGCGGACAGAAAGTCGCCGAACAGGTCAAGAAGAACACATCTGTCCCAGAGCCGAAAAAGAAGGATGAGACTGAAGGGGACACATTATTGTAAGAAGGATCGCCGCCACCAAAAAAGCCGCCCAGCAAATCTGAACATTAAAACAAGAAAAACAAAACCCTGCCGCCGATAAGAACCGAGATCCACCGCGCCTTCATGGCCCGAAGGCCACGGAGACAGGACAGACCTGCGGCACCGCCGACGGGAGAAGAGGAGATCCGATCGCCTCTCTCCTGGCGATCAGAGACGAAGCGATATGTTGTGGACTGGTCAAGCAAAGTGATGTGCTATTTTGGCTGCTGAGTATATTGGCCGCTTGGCTTGCTTGGTTGACTGCAACGCGATGCAGCTTTTCCGGTTTGAAACCGGTGGCAGAGTCTCCGCGTACGTAGGTCGGCGCAGAGCCACTCCTGGATGGTCTGCGTGCGTCATGGATCCATGATTGATGGATCGATTAGTCGGTTGACTATTTGAGTTGTTGTTCATAACTTCATATCCACGGGGCAAAGTCAACGAAGAGGTGAGCACGCTCACGTACACGTGCGCAGGCAACCTCAGACGGCGACGCTGCCGCGTACGGCTGGCTCACGCACAAGTGCTGATCTACCTGTCTCATACATCACGCTTCTCTTTTTCTTTTGCGGCGCGAGTCCGTCGAGAGAGCCATCGATTCAGTTTTTTTTTTCTTTTTGAATTTCGACGCTTCAGTTTGTTTCGGCCTAGAGAAAGTGGGATGTTTCTGAGGGCGCAACCCATATATGGCCCCCTCTTTTCAGCTTATTTTCCAGATTCTCTCAGAAGCTACCCTCCATCAGATTCTCCCAGAATCTCGTTTTTTAAATTTGTTTAAACTTCTAAATTTGTCTTCCCAATACTTATTTAGAAGTTTAAACAAATTTTAAAAACGAGATTCTGGGAGAAGCTGATGGAGGATAGCTTCTGGGAGAATCTGAAAAATAAGCTGAAAAGAAGGGGGCTATAGACTCGCTTCCGTGCCCACCACAGAGTCATGTCCTAGCCCACACATGTACACCATAAACACGAAAGGGGAGTGCTAGGCGTGCTCGAGGATTTGTGGCAAAAATCCTCCGGGTCCAGGTCAAGGAGCTGACAGGTGTCCATCCAGCGCTTAAAAAAACCTGCAAATGCTTCTAAAGCACCAAAAAAAAAAAACGGTTCGTCTCTAATAAGAAATTTGAACCATTATAGCAAATGTCCAATTCCCTCTCAAATCACACAAATGCTTAAATGTAGCAAAACAAAAAAAAACGCTTCGTCCGTAATAAGATTTTTGTGCTATTGTACCAAATCAAATTTCCTCCGGCGCAAATGCTTCAATGAAGCAAATCAAATATTTGTTCTAAAGCAAAACGGACAGACGAAGACCTCGTCGGAGACCTTGTAGCAAAAACTTATACTATTGTGCCTCATGCACAAGTGTCGGTCTACCTGTCTCATGCATCGAAACTGTTTTGTTTCGAGTGCGTGACGGGTCGCGCGGTTCGCGCAGCGAATGCGTGGTACCACCCACTTGCTCATCTTCCTCCTATTCTTTCTTCCCCACGAACAGTGGTGGAGGCAGGATAGCACAATGACCCGGGCCACAGGCGTACGGCCGCCTCACGCACAAGTGCCGGTCTACCCGTCTCATACATCACGCTTCTCTTTTTCTTTCGCGGCGCGAGTCCGTCGAGAGAGCCATCGATTCAGTTTTTTTTTTCTTTTTGAATTTCGACGCTTCAGTTTGTTTCGGCCTAGAGAAAGTGGGATGTTTCTAAGGGCGCAACCCATATAGACTCGCTTCCGTGCCCACCACAGAGTCATGTCCTAGCCCACACATGTACACCATAAACACGAAAGGGGAGTGCTAGGCGTGCTCGAGGATTTGTGGCAAAAATCCTCCGGGTCCAGGTCGAGGAGCTGACAGGTGTCCATCCAGCGCTTAAAAAAAAACCTGCAAATGCTTCTAAAGCACCAAAAAAAGGTTCGTCTCTAATAAGAAATTTGAACCATTATAGCAAATGTCCAATTCCCTCTCAAATCACACAAATGCTTAAATGTAGCAAAACAAAAAAAAACGCTTCGTCCGTAATAAGATTTTTGTGCTATTGTACCAAATCAAATTTCCTCTGGCGCAAATGCTTCAATGAAGAAAATCAAATATTTGTTCTGAAGCAAAACGGACAGACGAAGACCTCGTCGGAGACCTTGTAGCAAAAACTTATACTATTGTGCCTCATGCACAAGTGTCGGTCTACCTGTCTCATGCATCGAAACTGTTTTGTTTCGAGTGCGTGACGGGTCGCGCGGTTCGCGCAGCGAACGCGTGGTACAACCCACTTGCTCATCTTCCTCCTATTCTTTCTTCCCCACGAACAGTGGTGGAGGCAGGATAGCACAATGACCCGGGCCACAGGCAGCGCTACAGTGTGATACATTATACTACAGTGCTACAGTACGCTACAGTATAGCTTGTGCAGCGTCGCCATGGCCAGGGTGGCCCGAGGCCTGGATCCGCCCCTGCCCATGAATACGCCCGTGCCCCTTCCTCTTTCTCTCTCCCCAACCGAGCGAGACGGTGCCACTTGGACTTAACGATGGGGGTGGGGGTGTAGCCGGCGACGAGATCCGAAGGTGCTGCGGGGGGGGGGGGGGGGAGGGGGTTAGAGGGATGGTAGGGGACGGCGGCGGAAGGGCGGGACGGCAAGACGGCCGCGGGTGGTGGGGATAGACGGTTCAGCCGGCGATGGCGGCGGGGTACGCATTCTTCTTCCTCCACCGGCGGCTTATCTTCTTGCTGTCGAAACCTCCGTCGCGGAGCTGTCTGGAATCATCGCGAGCGTAAACTAGACACGCCCTCCATACATTACGCTTCTCTTTTCTTTTCCGGCGCGAGTTCGTCGATAGAACCGTACAAGGCCCATACCCACCATATGGACCGTGCTGTTTGTTTCGGCCTAGATAAAAAGTAGACATTTTGTGAGAGCGCGGCCCATATAGCCTCGCTTCAGTGCCCACCACAGAGGCATATATCCTAGTGTAGCACCCTCACTTTGAAAAGCAAGAATACATTGTGAATATGCTAGGCCCTGGATCGAGTATGGCTAGCATTCACCAACAGGATGTAATATCATGCATAATGTTAAACGTTATTACATCGCACTTACGAATGATCCAGAAATAAAGTACATTATTACAACTTTGCATAGCCGAAGCTAGCTTAAAAAAAATAAAGTTCCACAAATATTATTCAGAGTTCAATCAGCATAGTAAAGTAGCACTGAGCTCCATCATCTTCATGTGCCACCGGCGACCATGTTGGTTGTAAGCTCAAAATAACATACGTCCTTACTCCTCATCTGAACAACCTGCAACATTAACGTTGCAGCCCAGGGAATTTGGGTCAATACCTTGTGACAGGCTGGCAAGTATCACACTATGGTGGTATATAAATGGCAAGGACTACCACTACATGCTTATTTGGCTGGTGGTGTTCAAGGCTATTGCAGAAAGCAAATTTTATCCTACTTTTCATAAAACTTTTTTCAATTTTGACTTAACATTATGAGACACTCCCATGGAACGCATCCAACGTCTCATTTACCCGAGTTCACCCAACAAGTTTTATTACTGAAATTGGAATGAGTGAGATCTTCTGTCAACATCCTCATTTGGTCACTCGTGAATTGTCCGTTACCTGGGACACGGCTATGATCATAGTTTTAAATAACTCTCAAGAGTTTGTGGCACTTTCCCCACTAGACTCGATCAACCCATTCCATCCTTAACCCTCATTTAGTGAAAAGGAAAGGAGAAGACCAATACGAGACTTTTCAGAAGTGTTTTCCCATGGTACTCTAGCGAGATCACTGCCGTCATACCCCTCTACATCATCAGATCTCACTGACCCAGGTCCACACAACGTACTCCATCAAGACAGAGCCCATATGACTAGTGGTTGCACGGTCGGGCAAACAAACACGGTGTGACATTAATCTCAAACCCTAGGTGGCCTTTCACAAGTGCACAATATTCAGGTTCACACCATAGAAATGGGCCTGAATAGCCACTCAACTCGCCTCCATCATACAAACCAATACCACCTAGGTAGTTCATTAATTTAGTAGAATTTTCCTTAACTCAACTACAATAAAACACTTCATTTTTGCAGCAAGCAATTCCACTAAATTAAATAGGTCACTAGTCAACTAGTCATGTGGCTATCCTAACAGGTTTGCATAGCATATATATAATAGTAGTGGTAAGCCTATCATGCAAAGCTACTGAAATAATCTGCAGTGCATAATATAACAAAATAGTAGGTCCTTCATGAATTGGTGTGTACTTGCCTTGACAGTTGTTCAGGTTGTTGCAGCACTCACAGCACTCTTGGCACTCCACACAATCTAAACAAACAAATTGCATACAATCAATACATAAGCAATAAATGGCATTACAATAAAATATGAATGCATGATGATTTGCTAACAACACAAGTCAAAGTTAAACAATTAATAAAGTTATTACTTTCTGTTATTTACTATATGCATGATGCTCATGATACATAATTTTAGTGATTTAAATAATTTTAAAACAATTACTATGGTCAAAATACCACTATTTGAGTTTTTACAAAAACATTAAAAATGCATGATGAAAAAGTGCAAACTAAAATACCTAATGGACAGAGGACACTAAAATACACACTTTCGCAGAAGAAATCAATTTAAAATAATGTATAGATTTAAAGATATGCCAAAATTACTCAAATCTCCCATTTGAAATTCGAATAATTTGAAATAGGAAAAATAGAGAACTAATAGTTCCCAAATATTCTACAGGTCAAGAGGTTTTCAAAAATATAAATTTTGTAAAATTTGGCCAAACGGTTGAAAAGATATGATTTTTGCAAGATTGTGCCTTTTTCTGAAAATTCGGGTTGACTGTGTTGACCCGAGCTGACTGGGCTGACGATGTGGCGCTGACTGTGCGCTGACCGTGCGGCTGATGCAGCAGCCACATGGCGCGACGGGAATGGTCAGTACCGATTCGATATAGGGATTTAATCGTGACCCTTGATCGGAGATCGGACGGTCGTGCACGAGTTCGTCCGGGACGCCGGCGAGACTCACCGGAACGACGGCGGATGGCGGCGGACGTCGAGACTCCGGTGGTTCTGATGCTCCAATGATTCATCGGTGATGTCCTTCGTGCTCCCCTCGGTGTGGTGAAGGCGACGGTATGCTTGATGGCGGGTCAAGGTGTCCCGAACGACGGCGACGGCGGCTTCCCGAGCTCCAGCTCCGGCGACGGTCCGGTGACGAGCACGAGCTCCCTGCTTCATCGTTTTCAAATCGGAGAAGACCGGCGGGTGATAAAAAGAGTGGGCAACTGAAAGGATAAATTGGTAGATGCTCGGGTGGTCCGAGGCGACGATGCCAACCTCCGAAGCTCAACAATGGCGGCCGGCGATGAGATCCAATCGAGCTCAAAATTAGGGCAACCTGGCGGCGGATATTTGGGGATTTTGGGGGGAGATGGAGTGCGGGGTTGCTGGGTATTTATACCCGGGATTTGGTAGCGAAAGGAGAAGAAATCGGAACGAATCGGAGGATTTTTCGGAGAGGCAGTTCGGTACGAGCACAACGCGTGTTCTTCCTGGAAATCGATCCGAGCTGGGAGACGATGGTCACGTGTTGTCCATGGTGCTGGGCTGGCCATCTTCTTGGGCCGTGGCTGGCTGATTGGCTTGCCCTTTCCGTGGCTGGCCGGCCGGCCGGTCCGATCCTTTTTTTTTTTCTATTTTCTGTTTTCTTTTCTTGAGGTATCAACACAACTCCAAAATGAGTAAAATAAAATACAGAAAAAATCCTGTGACTTATAGTTTATAAAATAGAGTCACAGTTTTCTCAAGTAGGAAAAATAGGAAAGTAGTTGTGTGCTTATTATATATATATATATATATATATATATATATACAAGACACCGATTAAAATCTTTTTCAGAGAAACTTGGGAAAACACCTTTTAGGAAAACTTATCCATAATAGGGTATTTTGGCACTGTTTACTGCCATCAAATAAAATCAAAATATTTGAAATATTGACTAGGGTTACTTTGCACCCTTTATGTCACTTAACAAAATATATTTTTAATTTTGAAATCTTTTAATATTTCAAGCAATTTAAATGCAACAAACACATGATGCTTATGAATGACATGCATGATTTTGAGTTTTGCAACAAAACAACAAAAAGTTTTTTGATCCCTCTGAATTTTCAAAAATTTGAAAATCTTGGGATGTTACACCTAGCCCACACATGTACACCGTACACACGCAAGGACGAGAACAACACAAACGCGTATCAAAATGAGAATGGACTCGCTTTTTTTTTTTAAATCAGAGAGTGGACTCACTTACCCACACGGAAGGGTTTTATTTTCTCACCACCAGAGGTTTCCAACAACCACACGTTCAGTGGCGCACAGAGTTGGCACATTATTTGCCACCAAGAACATCACGCCACACACGACCATAATCAGAGGCGCGTGCAAAGGCAGCAGAGACAGGCGAAATGGTACTCATGAGATCGTTATCACCGGGGTCAGCCTGTCCGACAGGCCGCCGGTCATCCTCTCGCCGTGCTCACCGCGCTCGCCAGTGCGTATCCTCACCACGTCCGAGACGGGTATCACTGGGAGAGAAAAAAGGGAAACAAACGACAGGTCAGGCCTGATGATAGAGATCATGGATTCATATGAACGCGAGCCGGCAGCGGAGGAGCGCCGGCATAAAATTACTACGCATGCGAAATGGTGATTCAGGACTAATGCATGCTTGCAGATCTTCTCAAGGGCATGTATGTTGTTGCCGACAAGTCTGTTTAGTTTTCAGTTTCACTACTAGTTTGCTTAACTTCGGAAGCATTTCAGATGGACAAATCCACTAAATGGCAGCAGCGATTGCACACGAAGAACATGAACCAAACAGCGTGAGTGAAAACTAGAAGCGGCGACCGAGAAGACTTACAGAATATCTTCCCATCGCCAATTTCTCCAGTTCTTGCCTTTTCGATTATTTTATCGATTACTGGCTCAACCTGGACAATAGAGAAAACACATCAACACAATGCAAGACAAAGCCTTGACAGAATCACACAGAATGGACAGCACTAATACCTTAACAATACTATAGAAGTGAACCAGAAAGCAAATCGTATCATAAGGAAAGAGGCTAACAATTTGCATGTTCAGTTTCGGCACTATGATCAGCTATCTCGACTAGAGGGTACGAAAGAACTCAAGTGCCCCTTTTATTGGATCAATGAACTAGTAAACAAGCTTGTACCTGCTCTCTGCACACTACTATTTCCAATTTGACCTTGGCAATGAATGTATCTTCTGAAAACTCTGACCCTGAAACCAACAATGAGGAAGCATAAGCGTAGAAACTTAGAGCTGCAGGAATTAAACTGGTTTCCGAATAGCTCCTTGTTAATTACCTTTTCTAATCATGTTTTTCTCACGAGTTTTCCCTGTAGTAGCACAGTATCATCTTTTCCCGAGCAAACATGATAAAATGGCAGTTGATAGAGTCCCAATTTTATTTCAGATAGTTTACTTGAACTAATATTCTGTCCAATTCAAGTTTCTGCACATACAAAGCCTACTCTCATATGAGTTGCTATGTACCAATAGCAGTTAAACATATGGAAGAATAAGAGGAACTTATTAAGAAAATTGAAGAAATACTGTCCCATTTTTGGCGGTTAAGAGTCATTGACGACCTAAGGAGTGAACGGAAAGTTTAGAGAGCAGAATATGCTCGGTATATAAAACAGTACCAACTCGATCATACAACAGCAGACTCACGAGTGACCAAGCAAATCATCTAAAAAAAAAGAGTGACCAAGCAAATTCAAAATTTGCAATATCTTATCAGCATTATGTGCTCTAGAACTTTCACTATGAGTACAAAGTACAAACAAAACAAATGATAATAAGAACATGGCACTGAGTTAACTGTTATTTATATCCATGATTCCTCCATCTAGAAATAAGGCATTTGCATATTATTCTCACTAAATCTTAGTGAATAAGATGAAAAGGGAAATGTTCACATGGAGCATGATGCTTCCATTATTACCTCTCAAAGTATGGAACAAATGTGCAGCCTTGCAGCCACTTGATTGTTGTTTCTTGTTTAGGCACACTAAACTCTTAGGAAAAACAAAAGTAAATAACAGTACCAGGTTGAACTATCCTTTGCGTGAGATTAAGGTTTCAAAAGTAGCATGAATTGCTGACTGAAACTGGAGTAACTTTTGACTACAAAGCATGCATTGCTGACAGAACGAGAACAAACCCGAGACAGATATGAGTCGGTAGTTCAAGAGGTTTGTGTCGATACTTCTTTTTGAAACAAAATTCATGTACAACAGGATTTCGAAGTTGAGTCTACTTCAGCACTGAACTATTTGCATAACATACCATGTTGGGAATAACAAAAGCAGTTTGGACTAGAAATAGAGCAGACGTATCAACTTAAAGTATTGGGCCGTGGACAAAAAAATCTTCAAGCATCAACCTCGTAAAACAAACAAGCAGATGACAACACAATCTTGAACTATTTGCATAACATAACCTGTTAGGAACTACGAAAGCACTTTGGACTAGAAATAGAGAAGCTATATCAAATTTAAGTATTGGACCATAGGCAACAAAATCTCCAAGCATCAACACCATCTAACAAACAAGCAGAGGATAATACAATCTACAGGTCTCCTTGTGTGCAAAAACTCAACCGGATTGGCGATTGACAAATCATCAACATACTTCTCCAGAAAGAGCATCAAGCCCATCAAGATAAGAGCGGTTGAAGGGATCTGCAACCGAAAAGTTGTGTATATCCACCAAGTTATCAAAATTAGAAGAACCACTTCTGAATACTAATTGAGCATCTCGAGAAGCTTTCGTTTCCACTCCTAGCAGCCGGTGCTGATGAGCCACCCATTTCTTGTCGATCTTCTCATTGACTCCAAATAAGATTTGTTGTACCACTTTCGCATTCAAGACAAAGTACTTGGCAAAACCAACTTCTTCCTCTATGCCTTTGTAATTCTTCAACACCACTTGTTTGAGATGGGTTTCGAGGCATTTGACTGGAACTAGTGGATCATATCGATTCTTCATGTGTGTCTTCAAATATGGGTCCCGCTGTAAAGGAAAGAAAAGACACATGTTAATGTAACTGCTAAATATACTATATTAGATGATAATCAAATAGTATTCATTTTGATAATGAAAGCAAACAAAGATGTGTACTCACTATGACATATAGCTTTTCCAAGCAGGGGAAACACCCGAGGACGTCGAGAGCCGCATTCAAATCAGGGACAAAAAACTTGAGAGCCAAAACTTTCACCATAGATATTGAATGCGTCAAGCTGGCTGGGATCATTCCCTGAAAGAAACAATGGACAAAAATAAATACATCAAGGGATGGCCAAAGCAAGAGTTAATAAGGCCCCTGCTACTACCTGGAAGACTAGGCTCGCAATCTTGATTTCAGAGACGAGTTTTGACAAAGGGCCCAATATTTCCAGTTTAGGTGCCCTAATTACCCGGATAGTCTCACCACCTCGACCCGCACAAGGTAGCAGCAGCCTTTCAAGGCGAGGGGCATCCTCGATGATCAATTCTCGTTGGATCGAGAAACAATTGCAGAGGCCTACGCTCCTTAGAGTGGGCGAGCTAATGCGGAAGCAACCCACATCACCAATGGCCATGAGATCTAGGGACTCCAAGACATAGCAACCAGAGAGTAGCACATGGAAGACATCCTGGGATATGGAAACACAAGATAGCCTTAGGTGCTTGAGCAAGGGAAAACTCGGTGAAGGAGTGATCTTTTTTGGGAAAGCACATAAGCTGATTCTGGCCTCGACAAGTGTTGACGCGAAGCGAAACACGGATGGTGGCAGCGGGTAACGCTTCTCGGACTCACGCCTATATTCCAAGAGGTCGAAGCTGATGTCGAGATCCTGAAGGCCGTCAAGAGCTCGGGAGCGGAACCAGCTGTCGATCAGAGCGGCATCTTTGGCGAAATCTTGTTTGAATTTGTGTAGGGGGATGAAGTTGAAGACGAAGCGGCGGGCCGGGCCATGGTGGTCGGCGAGGATGTTGGAGACGATTCGGATGCGCCGGAACACGTCAGAGCAGAGGGGGTGAGAGGCGTCGAGATTGAGAGGCGCGGAGCGCCAGAGGGGGCGCCACCTGCGGGCAATGGCCTGCGTGCGGGCGCCGTCCTTGGTGGGGAGGAGCGAAATGATGGTGCCAAGGATGTCATCGGGAAGCTCGCTGATCAAATCGCCGTGGCCGCGGGTATCGCCGTCGCCGTTGTCGTCATGTGCCCGTTTCCCCGGACTGCCTCTTCCCGCTCCACCGGGCCTCTTCTGTGCGGATCCCGCCGCTGCCTTCTTCTCCTTCATATCCGGCGACCGGCGGCCGGGAGAAACGGGAATTTGGTCCGGGTGCGAGGCATCTCTAACCTCACGCTGATTTGGGGCTTCGGCTGCTATGATGGCACGGGGGTACGGCTGCTGGGGATCCAGGATAGAGCTCTAGGCTCTAGCTGGGAGCCTGGGACTGGAGGCGCCGCCGTCCCATGGAGAAGCTCAAGCTATGGGGGATCGGCGAGATCGACGCTTCAGTTCGTTTCGGCCTAGCCCACACATGTACACCGTAAACACCATAATGAGAGTGAACTCATGGATTTTTATTTTCAGAAAAAAAAAGAGAATGAACTCGCTTACACAGACGATTTTTATTTTCTCACCACCAGAGGTTTCCAACAACCACATTCAGCATGCGCACCTCGCATCACCAGGCGCACAGAGTTCAAAGCATTATTTTTCGACCAAGAACATCACGCCACACACACGCGTTCAAAGGCAGCAGAGACAGGTGAAATGCGACTCATGAGATCGTTATCACCGGGGTCAGCCTGTCCGACAGCCCGCCGGTCATCCTCTCCGCGTGCTCACCGCGCTCGCCCGTGCGTATCCTCACCACGTCCGACACGGGTATCACTGGGGGAGAAAAAAGGGAAACAAACGACAGGTCAGGCCTGATGATAGAGATCATGGTTCATGGATTCATAGGAACAATGAGCAGGCTGCGGAAAACCGCGCATGTGAAATGCTGCATCAGGAATTCAGGATTAATGCTCCGGGAACTTCTCTGAGGGAATGCACATTGTTGCAGACAGGTCTGTTTAGTCTTCACTTGTATTGTTTTTTTTTTGTACTGTTGTTAGCTTCCAGGAAATTAAACTTATTACAGAAGCATTTTCAGATGGGCAAATCCGCAAAATGGCCACAACGATTGAAGACAAAGCCAACGGCGTGATTGGAAACTAAAAGCGGCGACCAGGAACACTTACAGAATATCTTCCCGTCGCCAATCTCTCCGGTTCTTGCCTTTTCGATTATTTTATCGATTACTGGCTCAACCTAGACAATCCAAAAAACACATTAGCACGACACAAAACAAATCCTCAAGAGAATCACACAGAATGGACAGAGCTGATACTTTAACAATACTATACAAGTGAACAAGAAAGCAAATCGTATCATACGGAAAGAGGCTAACAATTTGCATGTTCAGTTTCGGCACTATGATCAGATATCCCAACTAGAGGGTATGAAAGAACTCAAGTGCCCCTTTTATAGGATCAATAAACAAGTAAAAAAAGCATATACCTGCTCTCTGCACACAACTATTTCCATTTTGACCTTAGTAATGAATGTATCTTCTGAAAACTCCGACCCTGCAAACCAATAATGAGGAAGCATAAGCGTAGAAACTTAGAGCTGCAGGAATTTAACTGGTTTCCGAATAGCTGGTGAAATGGGCCAAAATCCAAGCGTCCCAGGCTGTAACATGCCATTATTGTTATAGATAGATGATAAAATCATAAACAGTCCATGCATATTTATCCTTATATTTTCCTTATTCCCCGCTTTTTCCTCATGTAGACATTCAATGTTTTTGTGCTCCTTGTCAATGGCCTTTTCTGATCATGTTTTCTCACAAAATTTCCCTGCAGTAGCACAGTATCATCTTTCCCAAGCAAACATGATAAAATGGCAGTTAATTGAGTCCCAATTTTATTTCAGATAGTTTACTTGAACTAATATTCTGTCCAATTCAAAGTTTCTGCACATACAGAGCCTACTTTCATATGACTTGCCTATGTAACAATAGTAGTTAAACATATAGAAGATTAAGAGGAACTTATTAAGAAAATTGAAGAAAGACTGTTCCATTTTTTGGCGGTTAAGAGTCATTGAGGACATAAGGAGTGAACGGGAAGTTTAGAGAGCAAGGTATCAATGAGAGACGTCAATATAATTCTCAAAGTTTGCTTCTTTCTACTTCTGATATCAGGTTAGGAGTGATTAGACCTCACTCTAGTTTCTTGCATTTGGCTTGTACTCATAAACAAAGCCATCCAGATTGCTGGAATGTTTAATTTTTATTTATTTTGGCAATGCTGCAATAATGTGATCAGCAACTGAGTTGGAGATTTTCCAACCTAATATACAATAAAACACAACAAACTAGTATGTGACCCTAAGAACAGCAGTTTTAACAACAATGGGTTTCTTTGGGTTCCCGAAAGCTAATCCCTATCTGCAGCTCCTTTTAAATTAGAAAACATACATATGAGGCTGATTGAATTGTTACAAGAGCCTTTCTGGGCACAGAACAGTCAACAATGAAATCCGGCAATCCAGAAATTATGATTTTTTTCCTCAAATGGAGGGAAAATCATATCCAAAAGGGAGCAGAGCACGTAGCGACAATGATTTGATTAATAATTATCAGCATCCATTCCTACCATGCAATGCTGTCCTAGTTCTACGAAATACATCTAGCTAGAGATTAAGGATCACAGCCGAAGGGAAGCAGAGACTGCACACCACAAGTCGCAAACTGTAAATTAGCGCTTAGCATTAACATATGCACCAGAACGATGGGCCGATCTATTACCTTCGTACCGCTCCGTCGACCCTCCCTGCGCCCCATAACCCCGCACGTCGGACACCGTGACGCCTCTGATCCCCATTTGCAGCAGACCCTGCAGAGAATCCCACGGAGCTATTTCACCGAACACCCTGCCTACGGGCAAGAACTCGGGCAGGCATGAGATACTAGCCCAGACTCACTCACCGACGACACATGGGACACCCTCCATGGCCTGCACCAATTCGGCACAAAAAATTCACCATGCATCAGCCAAATGTACCAACAAACCAGGAATTTTACCAAGCTTAACTCCAGCGTCGTGTGCTCACCTGAGGATGGCCTCGATCTTGTAGAACTCCGAGTCCGGCAGGTACTCTGCAAGAAACCGACAGATGGTAATCCAATAAGGCGAGCTGGATCAAAGAACCCAGCGGAGGGGTAGACGTCGCATCTGGACGAGGCGAGGAGAGGGGTTCCTGACCTGAGGCGGGAGGGCTCTGGGCGCGGGCTGCCGTGGCAGGGCGGCGACGAGGGGACGAGTTGACCTGTACAAGCTGCGGCCTAGGCCCGCGCGAGGGGAGGAGGCGGGCGGCGGGGAAGGGTCGCCGGAGAGATGCGGAGTGGTGGAGGAGGCCGCCGGAAATGGGCCCAGCGGCGGTGGTCGTCGCCGACGACATGACGATGAACGCAGTTGTTGGCGATTTCGGCGGCCGGGGATAGCTGATGATGTCGTTGTCGTCTGCTGAGTGCTGAGTGCTGACTGCCGTTTCTTCTCTCTGTCAGAGCTCAGCCACGAAGGCGGATAACACGTTAGTCCGTCAACAGAATCGGTAGACGCTCCATTTCCTTGCACAATACGTATTTTTGATAGTAAATGGCAAAAGGACTTACACTACATTCATTTCATTTTAAACTTAAACTTTGCCAAATTTATATCCACATAGCCCAATTGTAGGCCTCTGACCGAATGACTGATTTGACCAAATGGCATCGTTTCATGAATCATGATTGGATCTTGAGTCATATGTGTGTCATCTAGTTATCATGTTGGGCGTGTGTAATAATTGTACAAAGCATCTAGCTATTTAAGAGAAAATGTGTAAGATATTTTCCCTTAGTGGGTTGAAGAACTGGCCGAGGTGAGAATATATATCATTCTTGAGATAAAAATATACCCCCCTCACACCCATCCATCCACCCACACGTGCCACCACTTCTTACCTACAGGTCGTTATCATTCGACCACCTCCTCCCAGCTCTTCCCGGCACATCGCGTCCCAGTGTCATCCTCGTAGGTGACTCAAGGGAGATGAGCCCTACACTCGCGCGTGGAGGGGCGGTGGCCGGGGGGGAGGGGGCGGGGCGGGGGGGGGGGTGTCTGTGGCAGCGGCATCCCTTGTCTCGTAAGGAGGATGAGGGCCTCCATCTGTTGATTCCGGTGATGGAGCTCGAATGGGAGGGCAGTAGTCAGTGCTCTTCGCAATCAGTTGGTTCCGGCGGCGCGAGAATGACACTAGGCAGACTACTCATGTGCAAAAAAACACTACATCAACATTTTGTTTAACCGTGCATGCGCTTATCTCCATCATTTTTTGAATGTTTACTCGCACCAACTTGGCTTGCCAACTCATGTCACCTCTTTGTTTTAGGATAAGACAATGGTGGGGAACGTATGGATGTCTACTTTCTTTAGGCATGACACCTGAATTATTATGGTTGATACCACAGTTTCATTCTCTTAGTGATGTCAAAGTGTTCTCACTTTTCTGTTCGCATCTGCAAATGCTCGGTATAGGTTTTGCTAACCTGCAAAACAATGTCAGAATTAAAATGAAAATCTCCACTCAACTTATTAACTATATGGATCTTAGAGAAATATTTAATGTAATCATAATCAAGTTATACTCCTCCATCTCTTTTTTTATCTATTCCGAAGCCTCCTAATTAAATATTAGTTTTAGTTTATAGTTACAAAACATAAGATGTTTTGGCTTTTTTCCGATTTGCATGCATCTAGACATATTTCAATCAGTATTTTGTCCATTAAATAGCTAAATATGTTATAATTAGGAACGGAGGGAGTACCAAACAAGGCCTTAGAATTAATTACCTGCAAAGGCTATATCTCGACGAGTATTGCTCCTTGCCATTGTGGAGGCCAATGAGTTCCTCGACGCATGAGCTCTCCCCAGCGAGAGCCCATGCATGTCCCCTGACGCCCTACGATACATGGGCGACCCCCTCCTCGGTGCAGCCCTTCGGGTCGTGAGAGCTCGCAACGGTCATTATTTGGATAACCATGAAAGAGTCCCCTCATCCATAGTGTATTGTCTATGTAGGAAGATAAATATACATTGTTTATGTACAAAGATAAAAATGTGAGTAAACCAGAATTATTGTACCATATATATATATATATGGGATAGAATTTTAGAATAATCCTGTGTAATTTTTGTTAGGATTGGTAGTTGAGTCCTACACACTAGTTTGTGTGCCTAATATGCATGGTTAGCTAGTTGTGCGCCTACCGTGAGTTCAGAGTATAATAAGAAAAGGAGTTTGCGTATACGTACGTGTGTTCATCCACTTTGATGTGATCGATCTGTGCAAACTCCAGCAGAGAAGATGTTTGGGACACTACAAGTAGATCGATTGTTGAGGTTGTGGTGAACATAATCTTTCAACCAAGCTGCATTCCGTTCGTTGAAGATTAGTGACTCAACTACCCAAGGGCAAGAGACAGAGATGGCCGACTTCTCTGTGCTCCTGGGCGCGGTCGCGGCATCACTTCCACTCACTCTCGCCGCCTCCTACGCGCTACAACCGCTCGCCGACGCACGCCGCCGCCTCCCGCCCGGCCCTACGCCGCTCCCGGTCATCGGAAACCTCCTCGACGTCGGCGAGAACCCTCACCTTTCCTTGGCCACCCTCGCCGACCACCACGGCCCGCTCATGCTCGTCCGCCTCGGCGCCGTCCCCGCCGTGGTGGCGACCTCGCCGGCGGCCGCCCGCGAGATACTACAGAAGAAGAACGCTAGCCTGGCGGGTCGCCGGGGCCTAGACGCCTGGCGGGTAATGGGCCACGACGCCAACTCCATGGTCGCGCTCCCGCCTCGCGGCAAGTGGCGCGCCCTCAGGAAGCTCTCAACGGCGGCGTTACTGGGCACCCAGCGGCTTGACGAGCAGCGGACCATGCGGGAGGAGGAGGTGCGCGAGCTGGTGCGCCGTGTGTCCGCGTCAGGCGGCGCCCCGGTCGCCGTGGCGCGCGCGTCGTTCGCGACCATTGCGGACGTGCTGTGCCGCGGGATGTTCTCGAGGAAGCTTGATCCGGCGGTCGTGTCGGAGCTGACGGACGTGGCGAAGGAGGCGACCGTGGTGTCTGGCCGGCCCAACGTGTCCGACTTCTTTCCGGCGCTCGCGCCGCTCGACCTCCAGGGCATCCGGCGCAAGGCGGGCGAGCTGATCGCGTGGCTGTACGCGCTCATCGACGAGCAGATCGAGCAGCGGAGGCTCCACCGGGCGGCCGGCGAGGCGCGCACGAGCGATCTGTTGGATGTGTTGCTTGACATGGATGGCGAGGTGCACGACGAGGAAGGGTGGGCGATGGACCAAAAGTCCATCAGAGGCCTATTCATGGTAAGCATGCATGCACACGACACTTGACATGGTCATCAAAACTCGCCTAACATTTCGTAATTGGAAGTAGTAATAATTTGCATTTTTCAGGAATTACTCCTGGGCGCGTCCTCGATCTCGGCCACGATCGAGTGGGCGATGGCGGAGCTGCTGCAGAACCCACGCTGCATGCGCAAGCTCCAAGAGGAGCTCAGGAACGTCCTCGGCACCGCCGCGCAGGTGGAGGAGTCCGACATCGCCAGGCTCCCGTACCTCCAGGCCGTCGTCAAGGAGACGCTACGGCTCCACCCGCCGGTGCCGTTCGCGACCGGCCAAGCCGAGGCGGCGGTGGAGATACAGGGCTACAGCGTGCCCACTGGAACGGCGGCTCTGGTGAACATATGGGGCATATGCAGAGACGCCGAGGTGTGGGAGGAACCAGACAGGTTCACGCCGGATAGGTTCCTGCAGAACGAGATCGACTATTTCGGCGCCGATTTCGAGCTCGTCTCCTTCAGCGCCGGGAGGCGGATATGCCCCGGGCTGCAGCTCTCCAGCAGGATCGTGCCGCTCATGCTCGGTTCGCTGCTCTATCATTTTGACTGGACACTGTCTCTAGAGGACGATGATCCTCGTGTAGATATGACGGAGAAGTTTGGGTTGGTGTTATCCATGGCTGTCCCGCTATGTGTTGTACCTACAAAAATATTCTAGTTTTTTGACAAAGTGATGAATATACTAATATCAAGAAGATACTAGTTACGCCTATTTTTCGCATCAAAATAATACTTCATCCGAATCCATAAAAAGTGTCGTCCACTTAATATAAAGTTTATACTAACTTAATACAAAATGAGCGACACTTTTTATGGATCTACTCCCTCCAATCCATAAAAAGTGTCCTCCACTTAGTATAAAGTTTGTATACTAAGTGGAGGACACTTTTTATGGATAGGAGGGAGTATCAAAATTAGTGAGACATCAACAATGCATACATGCAAAAAGGAAAAAGAATCCCGTCACAGTCATCATTCACTTGCATGGAGCGGACCCAAACCAGCAATACAACACCTAGTTCTTCAAAGCGGCTCCTCCAAGAAGGAAATGAACAAGCCTCATCATCATCGTCGTCCGAATCAAAGATTGTAGGTTTTCTCACATAAGAAAGTACGCACTCTCCAGACCATGCGTCTAACAAGCATATCGCTAGTGTCGAATATCTGACTGTCCACATGTGCATTTCTTCTCGGGCGGAGAAAGGAGAGTAGGAGCACATGTTGCTACCACAATACAAGAGGGGAAAGGGAGCACTGTCACCACATTGCCTAAGAGGAGCTGGAAGGAGAACACCGCCACGTTACTCCATGACCACCACATCCATCTCCCCCGTTGTCACCACCGGTTGAGTTGCCGGTCAACGCCACCTGTAGCAGGCGGCACTCTCATGCCACCTTTCCACCCCACCCTGTCGAAACCCCTACAACGTTGGTCCTCCGCCGCCATAAGCCCCCCCCCCCCCCCCCCCCAAGACCCCCACCTCCTTCTCTGATGCCAGCGACCCACCTATAAATACTAAGTCCAATGACGATGCACCCACTCCTACCCCTAAGTTTCTTCTGACCCAATGTCAACACCACCACGACCAACCGTGCCATCCCAATCTCTAGATCGGTCACTGCTCATCAGAACCTTCTCCGTCGAGTCTAGTGAGGAGGGAGCACAGGGGGGTGGACCAGGTCATCGAGTCCCTTTGGTATTAAGGAGGAAAGGGAGGAGAGGAGGAGGTCGGGCTCGTGAGATGCAAAAAAAGATATGAATAACATATAAGGAGAGAAGAGATCCAAGTGGACCCACGCGGAAGCGGACGCACGTCAAGTGTAACTATGGCCACAATCACTCGGTAAAGAGCCCGGTTGTTTATAGCCCTCACCAATACCGAATAACACCTAAGAGAGAGATTGTTCAGCTCATCCCGTGGGTGGTCTACGTATCCATTCAATACTACCACATTAGCGCCGACGAACAAGCTCCACCGGTCAGGAACACTGTTAAAATCGATAAGACAACCATCAACATTATTTGCAACTCACTACGCCACCGTCGCAATTTAGGGGCACTTAGAAGTGCCCTTAAAAATTAGTTAGCCGCGCCTAATTGTTTTAGAGAAACTTTAAAAGTGTCGAATTTAATCATGGTGCTAAAAATATTTGTCGCTCTTTGAAAGCAGTGCATCTAAAAATGGAATGTTTCGCTTAAAATATATATATTTTGACGCACTTACTGAAAAATGCTCTTAAATAGAGTGAGTTCCACTTTTTACCCCATAGTTGTGCATTTGTGACACTTATTGCCCCATTTAGTGAGGCAAAATCATAAATGTACCATATATGAAAGCTTGAACATGGTTTACCCCCATTTTGATATTCTACATAATTCGTTAGAATATATCAGAATGTTAGGTCTATGTGGTGCATCAAAATATGCAAACATCGGAGTGTGGCATCGATGATAATGGTCGGCCTTCTCTTCACCATATGTTCTACTCCTTGTTGGTGTCTTGGTATTTTTGAGTCTTAATCATCACCTCACACATTTACCAACTGACATGTATCCAAAACATATATATCAAACGTTCTAAAATGGGTAATCTAGATGCTTTTACATTATATATGGGGTAATTATTGTCACAAATGCATAAATAGGGGGTAAAAAGTGGAATTCACTCTAAATCTTTTATTAGAGGCACTTCTAAAGAAAAAATGCCTTTAAAGAAGTGCCCCTAGAAATATACTCTCTTAGTGACTTCCCATCTAAAGAGAGAGAGGGTCGGTTGACAGCAGCCACACAGAAGCCAGAGCGGGCAATAGTCTGAATAATGGCCAACCGATGGAATCAAAGACTTGTTCAACACAGTTCTCCCAGATATATTCTGTTGTCTAGTCCTCAGGTTCTATGACTGGACCTATCCGTTGACTTCCAATGATCTATCATAATGGGCTGCCAAATATACAACTACACATATCCATGATAGATGTATGTCAATCACATTTCATGAGAGTAGGTCGTGTCTTATGATCATGAGATGGACTGCCAAGCATGGACGTACGGCAACAGAGGGAGAGTGACAAAGCTCACTTGGCCAGTGAATAGGATAACTCGTGAAATGCAAGTAACCAAGTTTACCGCCCGAATCCACTGCCTCTCGGATCTAAATGTGTGTCGGACAGTTTATATGAGATAAAGATCTACACGCCTCACTCACCGTCCAGAAGAAGAAGCAAAGGAGGGAAGGAGAGGAGATCAACCTACTAGTAGTACCTCCAAGGCTCCAATCCTAGGACGTGCTGCCGCCATCGCACGTGGTCTTTGGCCACCGAATAAAGAAGATACATATCACACACAGATTCACCGTGACATCACCGGAGTGGACGTATTTTTTTTTATGTGACAGGTTATGAGATTGCTTTTATATTCCATGTTTTGTTGATTTTTCTCTAGCTACTCAAAGTCCAATGAAGCTGCGGAATTTGGTTACCGAGCGAAATACCGTGGTTGCCCATTCGGTAACTCGAATTTGGTTACCGAGCGAAAACGTGCGCCTTAGAGGAACCAGAGAGAAGGGATT
>QRDG01001687.1:166307-221398 GCA_012064385.1 Puccinellia tenuiflora | reverse complement strand
CTCCAATCCTTAGGAGAGCCCCGGGGAGGCCAAAGGTAGAGAGGCACAAAAGTGGTGCTGAGAATAGCAAGGGCAAAGGAAAGAAGGGCCAGCAGCAATGTCCAATTTGCAAAGAATTTGGACATAGATGGCAAAGCTGCAAAAATGCTGCACCTAATGCATTAGAAGCCTATGCTGAAGTAGCAAAGCAAAAAAGGTACTTTTGTTTCAATATTTCTGTCCCATCTTACTCTTTCTTGTCTTAATTAACTAATATGTAAACTCATGTAGAAACAAAGAAAAAAACCCATTGCCAAAGCTGAAACTGAAACTGCACTAGCTTTGCTTCCATGTTCAAATGATGCAATTGAAGACAGTGCTTCCAAGTCGACATCATCGAAGAATACCCCTAAATCTAAAAGGTATGAAAATTGAAACTGCACTAGCTCTACTTCCATGTTTCTAAATGATACAATTCAAGACTGCTGCCATGTTTCTAAATGAAAACTGAAACTGTAGATCAAAGATCATATGTGCCGCCACTGACAGCCCTGCAATGAGCACTCGAAGCAAGAAGAGAGATGCTGCTAACAGCCAACCAATGGCCACTCGAAGCAAAAAGAAATTGAAGCTGTGAACTTAGTGTTGCTGCATGTTTTGGTGGTCAGCAAAAAGATGGTCATTTTGCTACTGCTTGTGTGGTCTGCAACAAGAACTTTATGTTGTCAACTTGCTACTGCTTGTATGAACTAGCTCTTGTCTTTGGTTCTTGATGTTTGTGTACTTGCTACTGGTTGTTTCCATATTATGCGAACTTATAACTGTTTGTGTTATCTATTGCTGGAAATATTGCCACTTGTGTTGCAGAATTGCTGAAAATAGAGGCGAAATGCTGCCAATTTTTTTGTATACATGTTTATAACCGTTGCTTATTTGCCACTGGGGGCAGGTTGGTCAATTTGGCCTCTTACCGGAGTGTGGTAACGCTGGAATAACGGACAGTGGCAAATAAGCAATAAAATTTGTTTGTGTTTGGTATATAAGAACTGAGGCTTTGTTGGATGGCAAATGAGCCATTGCTGAGTTTGTCAGTGGTATAGAAGCCATTGGCTCATTCTTTTGCCGTAGAAGTAAAATGCATCTTTGCCTTCCAGTGTTTGTTGCTTCTTCGGGATAGGTCGTTGAGTTGATGTGAGCAACGACAGGTTCTGCTACCTCTACCGGATTGCAGGCAAGTGATACTCCCTTGCTATCTTTGCTTGTTTTCTGTCTCTTACTCGTCCTATCTTTTGTTCCTTGCTAGCCTTATGTCACGATGCTTGTGTCCCGATCCTATTTGCATGTTTACCTGGCAGCCATGATATAGCCACACCCCCACATCCTAATACCCTGTTGTTTGTTTACCTTGTTGGCCTTGCGAGTCCTAGTGCATGCTTAGGTGCTTTGCTTGAGTCCTGTTATCTCTTTATCTAGTCTTGTTCTTAACATGGTAGCTAGGCTCAACTAAAATGGTAATCTTTAATTTCTGTTGCGATGGGAATAACTTAATAAAGATAAGGCACCCGGCGGAAGGCCAATCGTGGTGATTTGTTCTGCTAGTGTCGCCTAGGACCCGAGTTCTTTTCCGCTGATCCAAGACTGAGCGCACTAACCACATGTGGGAGTTCTATGGGCCTCCCCGCAATCTATTACCGGATCCTCAAACTTGTCCAGGATGCCACAAGTAGTTCGGGTGTTTTAGTAGGTCTTGCGGCACGTGGCGTTTACCGCATGTGGAAGGAGGGCAATCATATGAGTGTTCCTCCCGACACCGTCCTCGCACCGGTTAGGCCCACCTCGAAGCTTCGGCCGGACTCTCAAGGTGGATCAGACCTAGCTAGGTGGCTCCCTGGACTTGTTTGTAGTGAAGGGAAGTATTGCGTCGAAACCTCCACCGGTACACCTCTAAGCGAGTGTTTCGATGCGTGTGGGTTTATTGGTGCATCCCTGCAGGGTGAAATCTTTTCGAAAAGCCGTGTCCGCGGTTATGGACGACTTGGTGAAATGCGCTGGCTAAAAAGATCATAGACAACTTGCACCTTATGATGATAATAACTTGACTAGTAAGATAGATTACTTGAATAATAACCCATAAAACTTGTCCATCGTGTGAGTGCCCGGACTTCTTCCTCGTGGGCTGAGGATACGAGGGAGTCGTTTTAGGGCGGGTTTGTTTGGTGAGTAGTTTAGTTGGTTTCTTATGCGCTCTCTTACCTTTTTCTCTGATAGACGGAAAGTTGTAGAGTGTCTCTATAAGTTGTTCGTGCTGCTTGCCGCCGCTTCAATCGCTAACCCTCTTTCCCCGGAATTCCAGCTTTGATATCTTGTGAGTATTACTTGCCAGTACTTCTACTAGTACTGACCCCTTCGCGGCTGCTATTCCAATGCAGCCAACAGGTTTGAAGTCTGACGACGTTAGCTTGGGAATCCCTCCGGCTTGGCCTGGGCAGGGATATGGTGCCTTTGCTTATCTTCAGGACTCTTAGTCCAATTTGTATCTTGTCCGTAGTCGGACACTAACCGCTTCCGTTGTTAATTGGATCTTTGTATTGTATCTTTGTTCTTGACTCTGTGAGTCGTTGTTGTATATATGTTCTTTTGTGGGTTCCGTCGAGAACTATTGTAATGTTATCACAAATTCCACCCGCATAACGTGTGTGTTGCGACGTGCACGTTATGCCTGGTGGGCGTCCTTTAGGATCGTTATTATGCGGATTTGGCTGGAACGCTAAAATCTGCATAGTACCGATCTTGGGGCGTTACAAAGTGGTATCAGAGCTCTGGTTCTTCGATACCCCGCAGGTCCAGTCTGGCTGTAGGATACCCTAGCTAATGGTCGTTGTTTGTAGAGTGTCCAAACTATTTTATTAAAGTTATTTGAAAAGATCTCAATAGGATTCTTGTTTACTCCTTACCACTATTCTAATTCCCTCTTACCTTATATGATTTAAATTTTCTCTCTTATCTATCTTCCGGTTATAACATCTTCATGGGTGGACGATCTCTTGCCTTTCATCCTAATAGGTTCGATCTTCGGAAGCATCTCGACGGAAGGTCATCTTCATCGATGTGAGCAAGAACCTCTTGTTAGTGGTGTTGAGAAGATCAACATGGTGCGAGAAGATTTGATAGTATACCTTCCTCTTCTTCCCCCGACGGTAGCGTGGATCTCGGGGCGAGATCCCTTGTTAGTGGTGTCGGTTGTAATGCCCGGGGGTTTTCCCCAAATTAGAATTCCCTGTTATTTTATTTTTGCATCATCATGACATCAGCATCATGCGCATCGCATATTTTTGGCAACAAAAATTATTTTTATTAAACCCTATTTTATTTTGCTAAAATTGTCGCAAAAGTTTTACCGAGATAGCGTCTCCGTTTTCAAAAATGTTTGCCAATTTTTTTTTGCAAAACAAAAATGTTTTTGAGCGAGCGAGAGAGTAGCCCAACCGGCCAAGCCCACCTAACCTCCAAACCCTAATCCTGCCCCTGGTCTTTTTCCTTTCCCACCCCCTGCACCTTGCAGCCGCCCTGCCCTCGTTTTTCCTTTTCGCGAAGACGCCCTTCCACCTCCCCCTTTTCCCTTTTCCCCCTCCTCTCTCTTTTTCTCTCTCTCTCCCTTTCTTTTCTTTTCTTCTTTTCTTTTCTTTCTTTTCTTTTCTCCTTTTTCCCCCTCTCCTTTTATCTCTTCTTCCTCCCGCATCCTCTCTTCTCCCCGACGCACTCCTCCTCTCTCCCCCGCTCGTGCTCCTCCACCACCGGGCCGAGCTCCCCGCCTCCGGTTCCCTTCACCACCGCGCCCCTTCTCCAGCGCCTCCACGCCCTCTCTCCTCCCCGTCGTGGCCTTGCTCCCACCCGCTCCCGTCGACCTCGGCCGCCGTCCGGCCGCGCCACCTACGCCGTGCGCGCGACCCGCGCCCGACCCCACCTCCAAGCTCCACCTCGCGACTCCCTCCTCGTTGGTCGGTCGGCCGTCTGCCGCCACCCCAGCCCGAGCTCCCCATCGCCTTCGACCCGCGCCGTCGCCCCCGCCCAACTCCTCTGCCGCGCCGTGCCCCTGCTCTCTCCTCCTGGCGCCGCCGCCCTTCGCCTCACCGCCGGTCGTCCTCGCCAACGTCAGCCACGCTGCGCCCCGCGCGTGCCTCCAGCGCCCCGAGCCGCCACCTCTCCAACCGTCGCCGCCCTCTCTTGTCCTGCCGCCGCTCTCCTCCGGCTGCTACTCCAACCTGCTGGCCACGCCCAGCGTCCTGCTCCCGAGCCGCACTGTCCCCGACCGCGCGCCTTCAACCGCCCGCGTAGCAGCACCTTTCCAGTGTGTCCCCCTGTTGGTGGTTGCCTGCTGCTGTCTTTCGTGTCGTTCGCCCGCAACATGTTTGATGAAATTCCCGCAAGACGTCGGCATCCCGTGTCCATCTCCGTGCTGCTTCCCGGTGTTGTCCCATTCCCGACGTCTCCGTCTCCGGTGTCGTCTCCCGTTCCCCAGCGTTTCCCGATGTCGTGGATTTTTCCCCGACGGCGTCTCCCGAGTTCCCCGTTCCCGATCCCCGTTTCCCGTGTTCCCGTGTTCCCGTCGTGAAGACCCAGTGCGCGAGTTCTCCGTCCGTGATCCCCGATGACGCCGACAAGTTCTTCCACGACTCCGTGCAACGACAAGATCTTCCCCGACACCGGAACCCGCCAAGTTCTCCGCTTCGAGTCCGTTTGTGCCGGCCGCCTTCGTGCGCGTCCGTGAAGACCGGTGACTGAGTACCCCGACGACACCGTGAACCCCGTTGACCCCGAAGCCGGAACGACAAGGTCCGCCACGACGACGCCCCGAGTACGACTACTTCCACGACGTCGACTACCTCGACTACTTCAACTCCGGATGAACGACTACCTCGACTACCTCGACTCCGGAAGATCAACTGCTTCGACTACTTCGACTACGACGACTACTTCGGCTACTTCCTCTCCAAATCCGAAGTTCCTTGTTTCCGATGTGTGACCCCAACCCTAACCCTATACCTTATATCCGTATCTTATAAAATCATGCATCATTAATTAACATCGCATCTTTATCCATTTAGTCAAACTGAATAAATTTAATTATGGGATTTTGTCCGGTGCATCTATATTGTGCATCGATCCCATTTAAAATGCTTTGCCATGTGTTAGGGAATAAAATTGGACAACATTTAATTTGTCATGCATCATGTCATCAACATGCCGATTCTTTTGCCGTAGAAGTAAAATGCATCTTTTGCCTTCCAGTGTTTGTTGCTTCTTCGGGATAGGTCGTTGAGTTGATGTGAGCAACGACAGGTTCTGCTACCTCTACCGGATTGCAGGCAAGTGATACTCCCTTGCTATCTTTGCTTGTTTTCTGTCTCTTACTCGTCCTATCTTTTGTTCCTTGCTAGCCTTATGTCACGATGCTTGTGTCCCGATCCTATTTGCATGTTTACCTGGCAGCCATGATATAGCCACACCCCCACATCCTAATACCCTGTTGTTTGTTTACCTTGTTGGCCTTGCGAGTCCTAGTGCATGCTTAGGTGCTTTGCTTGAGTCCTGTTATCTCTTTATCTAGTCTTGTTCTTAACATGGTAGCTAGGCTCAACTAAAATGGTAATCTTTAATTTCTGTTGCGATGGGAATAACTTAATAAAGATAAGGCACCGGCGGAAGGCCAATCGTGGTGATTTGTTCTGCTAGTGTCGCCTAGGACCCGAGTTCTTTTCCGCTGATCCAAGACTGAGCGCACTAACCACATGTGGGAGTTCTATGGGCCTCCCCGCAATCTATTACCGGACCCTCACACTTGTCCAGGATGCCACAAGTAGTTCGGGTGTTTTAGTAGGTCTTGCGGCACGTGGCGTTTACCGCGTGTGGAAGGAGGGCAATCGTATGAGTGTTCCTCCCGACACCGTCCTCGCACCGGTTAGGCCCACCTCGAAGCTTCGGCCGGACTCTCAAGGTGGATCAGACCTAGCTAGGTGGCTCCCTGGACTTGTTTGTAGTGAAGGGAAGTATTGCGTCGAAACCTCCACCGGTACACCTCTAAGCGAGTGTTTCGATGCGTGTGGGTTTATTGGTGCATCCCTGCAGGGTGAAATCTTTTCGAAAAGCCGTGTCCGCGGTTATGGACGACTTGGTGAAATGCGCTGGCTAAAAAGATCATAGACAACTTGCACCTTATGATGATAATAACTTGACTAGTAAGATAGATTACTTGAATAATAACCCATAAAACTTGTCCATCGTGTGAGTGCCCGGACTTCTTCCTCGTGGGCTGCGGATACGAGGGAGTCGTTTTAGGGCGGGTTTGTTTGGTGAGTAGTTTAGTTGGTTTCTTATGCGCTCTCTTACCTTTTTCTCTGATAGACGGAAAGTTGTAGAGTGTCTCTATAAGTTGTTCGTGCTGCTTGCCGCCGCTTCAATCGCTAACCCTCTTTCCCCGGAATTCCAGCTTTGATATCTTGTGAGTATTACTTGCCAGTACTTCTACTAGTACTGACCCCTTCGCGGCTGCTATTCCAATGCAGCCAACAGGTTTGAAGTCTGACGACGTTAGCTTGGGAATCCCTCCGGCTTGGCCTGGGCAGGGATATGGTGCCTTTGCTTATCTTCAGGACTCTTAGTCCAATTTGTAACTTGTCCGTAGTCGGACACTAACCGCTTCCGTTGTTAATTGGATATTTGTATTGTATCTTTGTTCTTGACTCTGTGAGTCATTGTTGTATATATGTTCTTTTGTGGGTTCCGTCGAGAACTATTGTAATGTTATCACAAATTCCACCCGTATAACGTGTGTGTTGCGACGTGCACGTTATGCCTGGTGGGCGTCCTTTAGGATCGTTATTATGCGGATTTGGCTGGAACGCTAAAATCTGCATAGTACCGATCTTGGGGCGTTACAAAGTGGTATCAGAGCTCTGGTTCTTCGATACCCCGCAGGTCCAGTCTGCCTGTAGGATACCCTAGCTAATGGTCGTTGTTTGTAGAGTGTCCAAACTATTTTATTAAAGTTATTTGAAAAGATCTCAATAGGATTCTTGTTTACTCCTTACCACTATTCTAATTCCCTCTTACCTTATATGATTTAAATTTTCTCTCTTATCTATCTTCCGGTTATAACATCTTCATGGGTGGACGATCTCTTGCCTTTCATCCTAATAGGTTCGATCTTCGGAAGCATCTCGACGGAAGGTCATCTTCATCGATGTGAGCAAGAACCTCTTGTTAGTGGTGTTGAGAAGATCAACATGGTGCGAGAAGATTTGATAGTATACCTTCCTCTTCTTCCCCCGACGGTAGCGTGGATCTCGGGGCGAGATCCCTTGTTAGTGGTGTCGGTTGTAATGCCCGGGGGTTTTCCCCAAATTAGAATTCCCTGTTATTTTATTTTTGCATCATCATGACATCAGCATCATGCGCATCGCATATTTTTGGCAACAAAAATTATTTTTATTAAACCCTATTTTATTTTGCTAAAATTGTCGCAAAAGTTTTACCGAGATAGCGTCTCCGTTTTCAAAATTGTTTGCCAATTTTTTTTTGCAAAACAAAAATGTTTTTGAGCGAGCGAGAGAGTAGCCCAACCGGCCAAGCCCACCTAACCTCCAAACCCTAATCCTGCCCCTGGTCTTTTTCCTTTCCCACCCCTGCACCTTGCAGCCGCCCTCCCCTCATGTTTCCTTTTCGCGGAGACGCCCTTCCACCTCCCCCCTTTTCCCTTTTCCCCTCTCCTCTCTCTTTTTCTCTCTCTCTCCCTTTCTTTTCTTTTCTTCTTTTCTTTTCTTCTTTCTTTTCTCCTTTTCCCCCTCTCCTTTTATCTCTTCTTCCTCCCGCATCCTCTCTTCTCCCCGACGCACTCCTCCTCTCTCCCCCGCTCGTGCTCCTCCACCACCGGGCCGAGCTCCCCGCCTCCGGTTCCCTTCACCACCGCGCCCCTTCTCCAGCGCCTCCACGCCCTCTCTCCTCCCCGTCGTGGCCTTGCTCCCACCCGCTCCCGTCGACCTCGGCCGCCGTCCGGCCGCGCCACCTACGCCGTGCGCGCGACCCGCGCCCGACCCCACCTCCAAGCTCCACCTCGCGACTCCCTCCTCGTTGGTCGGTCGGCCGTCTGCCGCCACCCCAGCCCGAGCTCCCCATCGCCTTCGACCCGCGCCGTCGCCCCCGCCCAACTCCTCTGCCGCGCCGTGCCCCTGCTCTCTCCTCCTGGCGCCGCCGCCCTTCGCCTCACCGCCGGTCGTCCTCGCCAACGTCAGCCACGCTGCGCCCCGCGCGTGCCTCCAGCGCCCCGAGCCGCCACCTCTCCAACCGTCGCCGCCCTCTCTTGTCCTGCCGCCGCTCTCCTCCGGCTGCTACTCCAACCTGCTGGCCACGCCCAGCGTCCTGCTCCCGAGCCGCACTGTCCCCGACCGCGCGCCTTCAACCGCCCGCGTAGCAGCACCTTTCCAGTGTGTCCCCCTGTTGGTGGTTGCCTGCTGCTGTCTTTCGTGTCGTTCGCCCGCAACATGTTTGATGAAATTCCCGCAAGACGTCGGCGTCCCGTGTCCATCTCCGTGCTGCTTCCCGGTGTTGTCCCATTCCCGACGTCTCCGTCTCCGGTGTCGTCTCCCGTTCCCCAGCGTTTCCCGATGTCGTGGATTTTTCCCCGACGGCGTCTCCCGAGTTCCCCGTTCCCGATCCCCGTTTCCCGTGTTCCCGTGTTCCCGTCGTGAAGACCCGGTGCGCGAGTTCTCCGTCCGTGATCCCCGATGACGCCGACAAGTTCTTCCACGACTCCGTGCAACGACAAGATCTTCCCCGACACCGGAACCCGCCAAGTTCTCCGCTTCGAGTCCGTTTGTGCCGGCCGCCTTCGTGCGCGTCCGTGAAGACCGGTGACTGAGTACCCCGACGACACCGTGAACCCCGTTGACCCCGAAGCCAGAACGACAAGGTCCGCCACGACGACGCCCCGAGTACGACTACTTCCACGACGTCGACTACCTCGACTACTTCAACTCCGGATGAACGACTACCTCGACTACCTCGACTCCGGAAGATCAACTGCTTCGACTACTTCGACTACGACGACTACTTCGGCTACTTCCTCTCCAAATCCGAAGTTCCTTGTTTCCGATGTGTGACCCCAACCCTAACCCTATACCTTATATCCGTATCTTATAAAATCATGCATCATTAATTAACATCGCATCTTTATCCATTTAGTCAAACTGAATAAATTTAATTATGGGATTTGTCCGGTGCATCTATATTGTGCATCGATCCCATTTAAAATGCTTTGCCATGTGTTAGGGAATAAAATTGGACAACATTTAATTTGTCATGCATCATGTCATCAACATGCCAATTCTTTTGCCGTAGAAGTAAAATGCATCTTTTGCCTTCCAGTGTTTGTTGCTTCTTCGGGATAGGTCGTTGAGTTGATGTGAGCAACGACAGGTTCTGCTACCTCTACCGGATTGCAGGCAAGTGATACTCCCTTGCTATCTTTGCTTGTTTTCTGTCTCTTACTCGTCCTATCTTTTGTTCCTTGCTATCCTTGTGTCACGATGCTTGTGTCCCGATCTTATTTGCATGTTTACCTGGCAGCCATGATATAGCCACACCCCACATCCTAATACCCTGTTGTTTGTTTACCTTGTTGGCCTTGCGAGTCCTAGTGCATGCTTAGGTGCTTTGCTTGACTCCTGTTATCTATTTATATAGTCTTGTTCTTAACATGGTAGCTAGGCTCAACTAAAATGGTAATCTTTATATTTCTGTTGTGATGGGAATAACTTAATAAAGATAAGGCACCGGCGGAAGGCCAATCGTGGTGATTTGTTCTGCTAGTGTCGCCTAGGACCCGAGTTCTTTTCCGCTGATCCAAGACTGAGCGCACTAACCACATGTGGGAGTTCTATGGGCCTCCCCGCAATCTATTACCGGACCCTCACACTTGTCCAGGATGCCACAAGTAGTTCGGGTGTTTTAGTAGGTCTTGCGGCACGTGGCGTTTACCGCATGTGGAAGGAGGGCAATCATATGAGTGTTCCTCCCGACACTGTCCTCGCACCGGTTAGGCCCACCTCGAAGCTTCGGCCGGACTCTCAAGGTGGATCAGACCTAGCTAGGTGGCTCCCTGGACTTGTTTGTAGTGAAGGGAAGTATTGCGTCGAAACCTCCACCGGTACACCTCTAAGCGAGTGTTTCGATGCGTGTGGGTTTATTGGTGCATCCCTGCAGGGTGAAATCTTTTCGAAAAGCCGTGTCCGCGGTTATGGACGACTTGGTGAAATGCGCTGGCTAAAAAGATCATAGACAACTTGCACCTTATGATGATAATAACTTGACTAGTAAGATAGATTACTTGAATAATAACCATAAAACTTGTCCATCGTGTGAGTGCCCGGACTTCTTCCTCGTGGGCTGCGGATACGAGGGAGTCGTTTTAGGGCGGGTTTGTTTGGTGAGTAGTTTAGTTGGTTTCTTATGCGCTCTCTTACCTTTTCTCTGATAGACGGAAAGTTGTAGAGTGTCTCTATAAGTTGTTCGTGCTGCTTGCCGCCGCTTCAATCGCTAACCCTCTTTCCCGGAATTCCAGCTTTGATATCTTGTGAGTATTACTTGCCAGTACTTCTACTAGTACTGACCCCTTCGCGGCTGCTATTCCAATGCAGCCAACAGGTTTGAAGTCTGACGACGTTAGCTTGGGAATCCCTCCGGCTTGGCCTGGGCAGGGATATGGTGCCTTTGCTTATCTTCAGGACTCTTAGTCCAATTTGTATCTTGTCCGTAGTCGGACACTAACCGCTTCCGTTGTTAATTGGATCTTTGTATTGTATCTTTGTTCTTGACTCTGTGAGTCGTTGTTGTATATATGTTCTTTTGTGGGTTCCGTCGAGAACTATTGTAATGTTATCACAAATTCCACCCGCATAACGTGTGTGTTGCGACGTGCACGTTATGCTTGGTGGGCGTCCTTTAGGATCGTTATTATGCGGATTTGGCTGGAACGCTAAAATCTGCATAGTACCGATCTTGGGGCGTTACAAAGTGGTATCAGAGCTCTGGTTCTTCGATACCACGCAGGTCCAGTCTGGCTGTAGGATACCCTAGCTAATGGTCATTGTTTGTAGAGTGTCCAAACTATTTTATTAAAGTTATTTGAAAAGATCTCAATAGGATTCTTGTTTACTCCTTACCACTATTCTAATTCCCTCTTACCTTATATGATTTAAATCTTCTCTCTTATCTATCTTCCGGTTATAGCATCTTCGTGGGTGGACGATCTCTTGCCTTTTATCCTAATAGGTTCGATCTTCGGAAGCATCTCGACGGAAGGTCATCACCATCGACGTGAGCAAGAACCTCTTGTTAGTGGTGTCGAGAAGATCAACATGGTGCGAGAAGATTTGATAGTTTACCTTGCTCTTCTTCTCCCCGACGGTAGCGTGGATCTCGGGGCGAGATCCCTTGTTACTGGTGTCGGTTGTAATGCCCGGGGTTTTCCCCAAATTAGAATTCCCTGTTATTTTATTTTTGCATCATCATGACATCAGCATCATGCGCATCGCATATTTTTGGCAACAAAAATTATTTTTATTAAACCCTATTTTATTTTGCTAAAATTGTCGCAAAAGTTTTACCGAGACAGTCGTCTCCGTTTTCAAAATTGTTTGCCAATTTTTTTTTTTTGCAAAACAAAAATGTTTTTGAGCGAGCGAGAGAGTAGCCAAACCGGCCAAGCCCACCTAACCTCCAAACCCTAATCATGCCCCTGGTCTTTTTCCTTTCCCACCCCCTACACCTTGCAGCCGCCCTCCCCTCATTTTTCCTTTTCGCGCAGACGCCCTTCCACCTCCCCCCTTTTCCCTTTTCCCCCCTCCTCTCTATTTTCTCTCTCTCTCTCCCTTTCTTTTCTTTTCTTCTTTTCTTTTCTCCTTTTTTCCCCACTCCTTTTATCTCTTCTTCCTCCCGCATCCTCTCTTCTCCCCGACGCACTCCTCCTCTCTCCCCCGCTCGTGCTCCTCCACCACCGGGCCGAGCTCCCCGCCTCCGGTTCCCTTCACCACCGCGCACCTTCTCCAGCGCCTCCACGCCCTCTCTCCTCCCCGACGTGGCCTTGCTTCCCAACCGCTCCCGTCGACCTCGGTCGCCGTCCGGCCGCGCCGCCCGCGCCGTGCGCACGACCCGCGCCCGACCCCACCTCCAAGCTCCACCTCGCGACTCCCTCCTCGTCGGTCGGTCGACCGTCCGCCGCCACCCCAGCCCGAGCTCCCCATCGCCTTCGACCCGCGCCGTCGCCCCGCCCAACTCCTCTGCCGCGCCGTGCCCCTGCTCTCTCCTCCTGGCGCCGCCGCCCTTCGCCTCACCGCCAGTCGTCCTCGCCAACGTCAGCCGCGCTGCGCCCGCGTGTGCCTCCAGCGCCTCGAGCGTCGCCGCCCTCTCTTGTCCTGCCGTCGCCGCCCTCTCTTGTCCTGCCGCCGCTCTCCTCCGGCTGCTACTCCAACCTGCTGGCCACGCCCAGCGTCCTGCTCCCGAGCCGCTCTGTCCCCGACCGCGCGCCTTCAACCGCCCGCGCAGCAGCACCTTTCCAGTGTGTCCCCCTGTTGGTGGTTGCCTGCTGCTGTCTTTCGTGTCGTTCGCCCGCAACATGTTTCATGAAATTCCCGCAAGACGTCGGCGTCCCGTGTCCATCTCCGTGCTGCCCACCGGTGTTGTCCCGTTCCCGACGTCTCCGTCTCTGGTGTCGTCTCCCATTCCCCAGCGTTTCCCGATGTTTTCCTGATGTCGTGGATTTTTCCCCGACGGCGTCTCCGGAGTTCCCCGTTCCCGATCCCCATTTTCCCGTGTTCCCGTTTTCCCGACGTGAAGACCCAGTGCGCGAGTTCTCCGTTCGTGATCCCCGATGACGCCGACAAGTTCTTCCACGACTCCGTGCAACGACAAGATCTTCCCCGACACCGGAACCCGCCAAGTTCTCTTCTTCGAGTCCGTTTGTGCCGGCCGCCTTCGTGCGTGTCCGTGAAGACCGGTGACCGAGTACCCCGACGACACCGTGAACCCCGTTGACCCCGAAGACGGAATGACAAGGTCCGCCACGACGACGCCCCAAATACGACTACTTCCACGACGTCGACTACCTCGACTACTTCGACTCTGGATGAACGACTACCTCGACTACCTAGACTCCGGACAATCAACTACTTCGACTACTTCGACTACGACGACTACTTCGGCTACTTCCTCTCCAAATCCGAAGTTCCTCATTTCCGATGTGTGACCCCAACCCTAACCCTATAACTTATATCTGTATCTTATAAAATCATGCATCATTAATTAACATCGCATCTTTATCCATTTAGTCGAACTAAATCAATTTAATTATGGGTTTTGTCCGGTGCATCTATATTGTGCATCGATCCCATTTAAAATGCTTTGCCATGTGTTAGGGAATAAAATTGGACAACATTTAATTTGTCATGCATCATGTCATCAACATGCCGATTCTTTTGTCGTAGAAGTAAAATGCATATTTTGCCTTCTAGTGTTTGTTGCTTCTTCGGGATAGGTCGTTGAGTTGATGTGAGCAACGACAGGTTCTGCTACCTCTATTGGATTGCAGGCAAGTGATACTCCCTTGCTATCTTTGCTTGTTTTATGTCTCTTACTCGTCTTATCTTTTGTTCCTTGCTAGCCTTATGTCACGATGCTTGTGTCCCGATCCTATTTGCATGTTTACCTGGCAGCCATGATATAGCCACACCCCCACATCCTAATACCCTCTTGTTTGTTTATCTTGTTGGCCTTGCGATTCCTAGTGCATGCTTAGGTGCTTTGCTTGAGTCCTGTTATCTCTTTATCTAGTCTTGTTCTTAACATGGTAGCTAGGCTCAACTAAAATGGTAATCTTTAATTTCTGTTGCGATGTGAATAACTTAATAAAGATAAGGCACCGGCGGAAGGCCAATCGTGGTGATTTGTTCTGCTAGTGTCGCCTAGGACCCGAGTTCTTTTCCGCTGAGCCAAGACTGAGCGCACTAACCACATGTGGGAGTTCTATGGGCCTCCCCGCAATCTATTACCGGATCCTCAAACTTGTCCAGGATGCCACAAGTAGTTCGGGTGTTTTAGTAGGTCTTGCGACACGTGGCGTTTACCGCATGTGGAAGGAGGGCAATCATATGAGTGTTCCTCCCAACACCATCCTCGCACCGGTTAGGCCCACCTCGAAGCTTCGGCCGGACTCTCAAGGTGGATCAGACCTAGCTAGGTAGCTCCCTGGACTTGTTTGTAGTGAAGGGAAGTATTGCGTCGAAACCTCCACCAGTACACTTCTAAGCGAGTGTTTCGATGCGTGTGGGTTTATTGGTGCATCCCTGCAGGGTGAAATCTTTTCGAAAAGCCGTGTCCGCGGTTATGGACGACTTGGTGAAATGCGCTGGCTAAAAAGATCATAGACAACTTGCACCTTATGATGATAATAACTTGACTAGTAAGATAGATTACTTGAATAATAACCCATAAAACTTGTCCATCGTGTGAGTGCCCGGACTTCTTCCTCGTGGGCTGCGGATACGAGGGAGTCGTTTTAGGGCGGGTTTGTTTGGTGAGTAGTTTAGTTGGTTTCTTATGCGCTCTCTTACCTTTTTCTCTGATAGACGGAAAGGTTTAGCGTGTCTCTATAAGTTGTTCGTGCTGCTTGCCGCCACTTCAATCGCTAACCCTCTTTCCTCGGAATTCCAGCTTTGATATCTTGTGAGTATTACTTGCCAGTACTTCTACTAGTACTGACCCCTTCGGGGTTGCTATTCCAATGCAGCCAACAGGTTTGAAGTCTGACGACGTTAGCTTGGGAATCCCTCCGGCTTGGCCTGGGCAGGGATATGGTGCCTTTGCTTATCTTCAGGACTCTTAGTCCAATTTGTATCTTGTCCGTAGTCGGACGCTACCCGCTTCCGTTGTTAATTGGATCTATGTATTGTATCTTTGTTCTTGACTCTGTGAGTCGTTGTTGTATATATGTTCTTTTGTGGGTTCCGTCGAGAACTATTGTAATGTTATCACAATTCCACCCGCATAACGTGTGTGTTGCGACGTGCACGTTATGCCTGGTGGGCGTCCTTTAGGATCGTTATTATGCGGATTTGGCTGGAACGCTAAAATCTGCATAGTACCGATCTTGGGGCGTTACAGACTGCAATGGAGATTGTTGGTGAGCTAAAAAATAAATTTTCAGCACAAGTTAGAATTGTAAGGTTCGAATGTCTGAACGGTTTTCTTTCACTCAAGATGGAAGAGAACACTTGCTTGGAACAACACCTGAGGATAATGCATAAGATACATCATCGTCTAGTGCTTGTTTGGAACCACGAGATGAATGACGGTTTCGCGATAGATGGGGAGATACGCTAGCTTCTCCCCAGCTTCAAGAATTATGTCGGATACAATGTCATGGGAAGGGATTTGATCACTTTCTATGAAGTTGTGTCTCGGCTGCGTCATGTCAAAGTGGAACCCATATCAAGAGAAGTTGACAATGCAGAAAGTATATAGTGATATACAAGTTATAAGTGTTTAAGTCCAAATTGCAATTCTGGCGGTTTCGATAAGTATTTGATACTCATTCTGTTTTATGAAAACAGAACCTGCTACTTGATATTTGCATAAAGGATATGGGAAGCCGTTGTGGAATGGTGGCAATCAAGGAGTTGATGCTGGCAACGATCTACTTCTACATTTATCATTTTTGAGTAGAGGATTTGAATGAGTTTTTGTAATCGAATTGAGTGTGATCTTTAAATTATTGTGTCTCGGTTTGTGAGACGGTTATTCATGTTAAAGACAAGTGGTTGTTCTATTTTCATGAGTAATTCTTTTTGATGATCACGTTTCGATTATGAGATTATTGTCCTTATTTTAATCTAAACAATGATTAGTTAAACATTTATAAAATATGTGACATACTAAAGATATCCAAAACTTAATAATGACAATTGTTTTAGTCGTGCTAAAGATTGAATAAACATTTTGATGTTTTATCAATGCGCCTTATTGAAGGAGTATGAATAAAATGCCACCCTTTGGAAGAGTGACAGGAGTTGCCGGAAATAAACACAAGTGTTGGTTGTATTTTCAGCGAATGTTAAATGTCATTATTTTGTGTACTCCATCATAAATGAAATGATTAAATAGGTGTATTTATTCGAGTTATGATATTTGATGAGATCAAATAAAATTCTAGAGTTTAGGATATTAAGTTAACAAGAAAATTGAGTCTTTATGATTTGATCGAAAGAGACAAAAAATATTTGAGTTATATGTTAGTATGCGGACTTGTGAGAATTGTTATGACAAATTACAATGTTTAGAATATTTCAAAGACGTTTGATATGTCCTAAGATATTGTAATCACACACTATTTGATATTGCGTGGTCTCAAAGAAGGGTTTTATTTTGGGGGCATAATAATAGCATTTAGATTTATTTGATAAACACTCTGTTTAGAAATAAGGGTCTATGTATGATTCGCATGTATTTTTCATATGAGTTATGAGAAAAGGTGGTTTCATTAATTATGAGATAATTAGAGACTATTGCGAATAATGTCGTAGAATATTCATAAGTGTGACTATGAATGTGATTCCACAATTTGAGACTAAAAGGGGCAAACCAATTTATTGGTTGTGCTAAGTAATTTTAGTGGTTTTATCATGAAAAGGTTTCATGGATAAAAGGATTGATGGAATAAAATGGAAAAGCTAAAACCTTGCTTGTTTATGTATCAAGTGGCACATATGTAAAGTGCTATGTTGGTTAAAACTTGACACATAAAGGAATTAATGATGGTGATCATTGAATTTCGGTTCAGCTTGTCTAAAGAAAAGTAGGATTCAAGAATATAAAATTTTGTCGGGTTACAAAATAATATTCAAGATTTACTTGTCATGTTTCAGAAACAAGACATACCTACGAAACTACAAAGAAGAAATAGAAGCCTTAAATACAAAAGTGACTAAGAGTCATCCTATATTAAGTTTAAATCACAAAGTAATTGTTACTTGATTTTGTGAAAGCGTTGTTTCACATATTTATTCTTCAAAAGGGTTTGTAAGGAATAAATAAAACTTACTGGACAAAAGCAGAAGAGGTAAAGCTCTTTAACATATTCAATGTTTTTAACTACATGATGTAGTTGTGCTTAAAGTCAAAAGTATTTATGCTAGCAAAGTACTAGCATTCGTATAAAGAGTTCTCAATATTAATAGTTTATTAAGAATTTTGGAGGTGTCCAAAATGTCGAGAAAGTGCATAAGAAACTGAGTGGGATCTAATTAACATATGTGGTGACATATATTAAGCTAGAGCAGAAACTATTTTCCATGATCAAAATATGTGGTGACATATGTTTGAGTGGGAGCTAGTTAATCATGGTCAAATATAAGGATAGCATATTTCTGAGTGGGAGCCAAAGTGGTTTCACAATTTAATATGTGTATGGTGTATATTTGAGTGGGAGTTTACAACATCTTGTTTATATGAAATGGAGATTTCATAAATGTTGTAAATATTTCAGGAACCAAATGCATAACTTGTGAAGTTAATTTGAATGTCAAATATCTATGGAGATAGATGCGTATTTTGTCGATAAATAAGTTAGGAACCAACGTATAACTTATGAAGTTATTTTGAACGTCAAATATCCATGGAGATGGATGTATCTATGGAGGATAGATATGTTTGATAAAAGCATTATGTCAGGATGTTTAACCTAAGTAAGATTTTGAAGGAGTTCAAAATGGAACAAGAGAAGAAAGGTTCATCTGCTTGTGAGAAATAGGTGAATCATTGAGTTGATAACTCAGTAAAACAATGATGGTTGGAGGATATGTTAGTGTTCGCTATGAATCGTTCATAGGACTAAACATATAAGAACCATGTGTTTGTATTTGACGATATGTGACCCAAGTTCTTGGTTAGAAGAACATGTTAAGTGAGGAGTCATTTTTCATGGAGTTGAGATAATAGAATCTAGAGATTGGTAGACTTGGTTGAAGTCATAAAACCAAACTAGATTGGAAATCTCATAAAGGAAGAAGCGCAGCGAAAGCATGATCGGAAATATCGAAGTGAAAAGTATAGCACTGTCGATTTGTGAGTCTACAACATATAGGAGTATATGATTAATTCAAGGATTAAAAGATATGATATCGTGGTTTGAGAAATTTTGTTTCAAGATTGAGTGAGTTCCGTGTCGTGGTATTGTCGATTCTAGCCAGGATAGGGGTACCATCCGGCTAGGTATACACGCCGACGGTAGAGAGAAGACGTGGGGGGAGGAACGTAGCGGGATTCCGGTGACGGGATTACGCACAGTTTACCCAGCTTCGGATCACACGACGGTGGCGTGATCCTACGTGCTGCTATAAATCACTATAAGGCAATATCGCCGAGTTACAGTGGATGTTGTGTGTAAAGCCTGGTGTATGAGGCTGTCGAGATTCTACCCTAAGGCTCCCGTAGGCCGGCTTATAAAGGCGGCCAGGCCTAGGGCTTATAAGTAAAGTCTACCGACTAAGGGAATAGGAGTCCTAGACTAATACGGCTTGGTGGATCTGTCTTGTGCTCCAAGTCGGCTGGTTGCCGGGCCTCTGTCTTGGCTCCTCCTTAGCCGGCTGGGCCTTGTCCTTGCGCTTCAGCATACTGGGCCGCCCGGTAAGCCGGAATTTGGCTTACCACCACTATGGGCCACCCAATTATACTGGAATATGTACATGTCGAAGATACCCCTATTTGGTATATCCCCGACACTAGCCCCCGGAAAGTTTTGAGTTTTCCAGCGGCCGGCTTCTTCGACAGGCTTGAAATAGTTTCGCCTTTGTTTGTCTTGTCTTGGTTAGGCGGATGTAGAACTTGAAGCTTTGCCAAAGAAATTATCCGACATGTACTGCCGAACTAACATCGTCTTAATTGCCATTTAAGACGGATTGACCAGGACGTCCGGACTGATCGATTTTTAATCGTGCCGGCTTGTGTCCAATGGAACTCGTCCGATTTACACGCTTCTGAAGTAGACCGCGTCCGGTCTGCTTTCAGAATTGAACTGTGCCCGCTGGTGCTAGCTTTATTCCATTGGGAACACAGTCAATTTGCATGTATCGGAATCGAGTTTATTCCAAAGAGTGGATGAAGAAAAAATCTCCGTCCAGGTGGATGTAGCCCCCGAGGCTCATGTCGGCTTATGAAATAAGGCGGCATGAGACTCAGTAAATCTGATGCATGTAGCCCCCGAGTGCCGGCTTGATGTAGATCGACGCAGCCCCCGAGCTATCTATCAAAACTGTAAGTTCCGACAGACTGTAGCCCCCGAGGCTCATGTCGACCTTATGAAATAAGCGTGTGTTTGGTTAATGGATCAAAGTGTACGGGATGGGATGGCCCTCATTTTGAGGCTGGGATGGTCCACATTAGTCCGATCCTATCTTTTGTTTGGTTGAAAGAGTGGATGGGATGAAATTTACTTAGCTAGTACTATTTAATACTAGCAATTGGTTATGAGATGATTAATCGTAATTAGCTTAACCAAAAAATGGGGAACAGCCAGCACGCTCGGAAGAGGGAGGCATCTCGCGTGACCTTCACACCGGCAGCATGCGCACCCGCACGTAGCGGGGGCGGCGGCTTCCGGCCGCTTGGTTGAGCGAGGCATCTCGGCCGCTGCGCTGGCCAGCCACGCTCCCGCCTACGATCTGTACACTGGCAAGCAGCACACCTGGACGGACGGCGCCCCCGTCTCCGTCTGCGAGCTCGACGCCGCCGTGGCGGAGACGAACGGCGAGGACGGCCTGGAGGGTGACTGCGGCGGGCGGAGCGTCCGGTGGGTTGGAGTCTGCGGCGGCGACCGGTGGGTCGGACTCCGTCGGAGGCAGCCATGGATTTGTGCGGCGGGCGGCGGACAGATCGCAGCTGCAGGCCGGCAGACGAGGATGACAGATTAGCAGCAGGCAACGGGAATTAGCGAGGAGAATAGATGGTTATGCGAAGTGGGCCGAACGGTTCGACCGATTTCAGCGACCCATTCCATACAGCATCTCGAGCGAATATTCACAAGTCGTGCGTGGTTCCATCCGGGCCCGTTGGTACCAAACACATGCATGTTGGGGATGAAACCATCTGATACACGTCTAGGTCGGCATCCAAACACACGCTAAGACGGCGTGAGGCTTGACGAATACATCTCACCGGGTAACAGGGCGATGCCAATCTGTTTAAAACCCAGGAGGCGGCTGAAGATAAGTCGTATTGCAGGTGAAGTCCTTGATGAAGCGGCAACAAAAACACCTGCAGAATAAACAATAACTGCATTAAGCTGTACTTTTAATGCAAACTGAACAATTGTAAGGCCTAAGCCGACAGTTTTTTCAACGAAAATATTGGGTTGCAGATTATCTGCGGTCCGCCTTTAAGTTTTCTGGGTTATGCACTTTAGCCATATTTCGCGTGTTAGCAAACCTCCAGCACGGAACGTCTGCTAGGCAACAGGGATGCAATACCAAGCTGTTTAGACCCAGAACAAACGCCGGCTTTTGGTGCCGAAACACCTACTTAGGCGACCCAGCACATAAGCAGTCAGATGAATACTCTTAGGCGGACAAAACATTAATTTGTAAGGCAACATGGCCAAAAAAGCATCAGAACATAACCACTAGCACGAAGCAAATTCGGGTTGACATTGATAGCTTAGTATATATGATCATCGGGAAATAAAAGATGGCATGATCTCGAAGAGCGAACCAGAATTTATTTCATGAGCATATATAATGTTAACGAGAGAATTGCTGAAAACTTAGCTTTTTGATGCTCTTGGCGTTGATGACGCATATGCCGGGATGCGGCGATGAGCAGGCCGCGACGGCAATTAAGCCAAACCACGACGACGAGTAGGCCGCAACGAAAAATTAAGTCGGACCCGACGACGAGTAGGCCACGATGGATCCACCTAAGTCGGACGTGGCGTAGATGACGATGAACTCGTCTAAACCAGGAGAGAAAAAAAATTGATTATTGTCGGGTTGTCACGTAAGCCGGAACAACGACAACCAATACATCGTGCCACGTCAGCAATTTAGCTGGAACGCGACGACGGGTTCGCCAAAAGACGCCATACCGCGCCGGCAATTAAGCCAAAACGCGACGATAAATGTGCCGAAAAGGCAATATGCCGCGTCGACGGTTAAGCCGAAATGCTACAATGGGTGCGCCGAAAAGGTGTCGCGTCACATTAGCAATTAAGCTAGGACGCGATAAAACATCATGTCACGTTGGCAACTTAATCCGAAACACAACGATGGATATGCCGAAAAGGTAATCATACCGCGTCGGCGATTAAGTCGGAACGTAACGATAATTACGTCGAAACGCCGTCTTGTCACATCAGCAATTAAGCTGGAACACGAGGATAATTGCACCGAAAAGGCGACGGGCCGCGTTGACGATTAAAGCCAAAACACGATGACGATTGAATATTGAATGTGAACAGCCGATGATCACGCCGTTTTGGTTTGCTTCTTGATTAACTTGAAGCTTGCTGCCTCTTCTCTGTACGTGGAGTACTAGTAGAACTAGGATTGCTTTGTCCCGATCGAGTCACGGTAGCAACTCCAAAGTGATTAGTATCATACACGTATTGAGTCTCACGTAATTGTTGCTCCTTGGGAATTGGTGCAGTCGATGGAATTTGCTTTTTCTGGTCCATGCCGATGCCATACGTACGCAAGGTGACAAGGTCCACTCTGAGCGCCGTGACGGCCAGGCTTGATGCGTACAACTTGTATGCCGGGAGCCGGATATATTGAACAGATTCGCGCGTCGTCGCCATCGCCCCAAACGATCTTGGTTTGGAACTCGGGCCGTTTGACTGCGTGAGATCTTTCGGCGATGGACAGCAGGCTGGATCTCCGAAGCACTGAATATGCCGAATCAGATCAGCCGGCTAGATGCGATCTGGTTGAAGTTGACGACATTGAACACGTCGAATTGAGTCAGTCAGCTAGATGCGATCTGGCCGTGGCGGAGGAGACGAAACACTTGATCACGCCGGATCAGATGAGCCGGCCAGATGTGATCTTGCCGATGATGATAACGCTGATCCCGCCCGGATCATCGCCTGTACGCCTCTCGCCCCACGGTGGGCGCCAACTGTCGTGGTATTGTCGAATCTAGCCGGGATAGGGGTGCCATCCGGCTAGGTATACATGCCGACGGTAGAGAGAAGACGTGGGGGGAGGAACGTAGCGGGATTCCGGTGACGGGATTACACACAGTTTACCCAGCTTCGGATCACACGACGGTGGCGTGATCCTACGTGCTGCTATAAATCACTATAAGGCAATATCGCCGGGTTACAGTGGATGATGTGTGTATAGCCTGGTGTATGAGGCTGTCGAGATTCTACCCTAAGGCTCCCGTAGGCCGGCTTATAAAGGCGGCCAGGCCTAGGGCTTATAAGGAAAGTCTACCGACTAAGGGAATAGGAGTCCTAGACTAATACGGCTTGGTGGATCTGTCTTGTGCTCCAAGTCGGCTGGTTGCCGGGCCTCTGTCTTGGCTCCTCCTTAGCCGGCTGGGCCTTGTCCTTGCGCTTCAGCATACTGGGCCGCCCGGTAAGCCGGAATTTGGCTTACCACCACTATGGGCCACCCAATTATACTGGAATATGTACATGTCGAAGATACCCCTATTTGGTATATCCCCGACATTCCGGATGCACATGCTATGTGAAAGTTCTTTTGACTTATCATACGTCATGTAGGCATAAAAGGGAAATGAAAGTCTCACTCTGTAACCAAATATATTATATTCATCATACGATGATGAGGTTTATCATATGATGATAGGAGGTTTATCATGCGATAATAAAGTAATGTCAAATTAGGTGACATTGACGTTTTGCAAAGAACATAAAGAACTGTATAGTACAGAACACGGACATATCCTCTTCCATGAGCAAACATGATCAGCACTAAGACTCCATGAGTGTTAGACACCATGAGTGTTGGATCGGGAAAATGTAAACTAGATTATTGACTCTAGTGCAATTGGAAGACTGTTGGGAATATGCCCTAGAGGCAATAATAAAATGGTTTATTAGCATATTCATGTTTATGATAATATTTTATTCTCCATGCAATAATTGTATTAACCAGAAACATAATACATGTGTGGAATATAAACAACCAGTTGTTCCTAGTAAGCCTCTACCAGACTGGTTCGTTAGTCAAGAGATGGTTAGAGTTTCCTAACCATGGACTGTTGGGAATATGCCCTAGAGGCAATAATAAAATGGTTTATTAGCATATTCATGTTTATGATAATAGTTTATTATCCATGCTATAATTGTATTAACCGGAAACATAATACATGTGTGGAATATAAACAACCAGTTGTCCCTAGTAAGCCTCTACCGGACTAGTTCGTTAGTCAAGAGATGGTTAGAGTTTCCTAACCATGGACTTGTTATAGTCACTTGATAACGGAGTCATATCATTAGGAGTAATGATGTGATGGACAAGACCCAATAATAAAAGAGTTGCATTTGATCGTGTCACACAGTTTCATTGCCAACGCTTTTAGTATATGCCAAGTATAGTTTCCTTAGACCATGAGATTATATCACTCCCATTTACCGGAGGAATACTTTGTGGACATCAAACGTCGCTTCGTAACTGGGTGATTATAAAGGTGGCTTTCAGGTATCTCCGATGGTAGGTTGTTGGGTGATATGTATCAAGATTGGGATTTGTCCCTCCATGTGATGGAGTAGAATATCTCTGGGCCCTCTCGGTAATATAGCATCTGGAAAGTTTGCAAACATGTGATTAGGAGTAATCACGGAGATCCTATATTATGGACGAGTAAAGAGAATTTGCCAGGTAACGAGATGGAACTAGATATGGAGATATCGACGGTCAAATCTCGGGCAAATTAAATATCATGAGACAAAGGGAATCGTATACGAGATTAAGAATCTTCGGCATCGTGGTTCAATCGATAAGGAACTTCGTTGAATATGTAGGAGTCAATATGGGCATCCCGGTCCCGCTATTGATTATTGATCGAATCATGTCTGCATATTCTCGAACCCGTAGGGTCACACACTTAAGGCTTCGATGTAGCTAGGGTTTTAGTGAGATAAGTAAATGGTGTAATCAAATGTTGATTCAGTGTCTCGGATGAGATCCTAGATATCATGAGGAGCTCCGGAAGAGTCCGGAGATAAAGTTTCATATAAGGAAAGTGGTTTCCAGGGTTCCGGAAAAGTTCGGGAAAATTCCGGCAGAGTACCGGAAGATTCTAGAAGGTTCCGGAAGGTTCCGGAGGGCCCCACCTTTGGGGCCACGAACCTAGAAGGGCCCACATGGACCAAGGGGGCGTGCAGCAGCCCACATGGGCTGGCCGCACCAGCCCTCCAAGGCCCATGTGGCCAAACATATGGAAAAAGGCCCCAAAACCCTAGGGGGTGCCTTGGGGGGGTAAGTTTCCCCTTGGCCGCCGCCCCTAGGCTTGAGGGAGGGGCAAGGGCTGCCCCCCACGCCTATATAAAGAGGAGGGGAGGGCTGGGGAGCACCTACCCCATACCCTAGCCGCTGGCCTCCCTCTCCTCTCCCTCCTCTCTCCTGCAGCTGCTTGGCGAAGCCCTGCAGGAATTTCTCCACCATATCCACCACCACACCGTCGTGCTGCTGGAATCTCGCGAGCCACTTCCTCCTCGCTTGCAGGATCAAGGAGAGGAAGTCTACATCGAGCTGTACGTGTGGATACCGCGGAGGTGCTGCTCGTGCGGTGCTCCATCGGATTGGATCTCGGATCGGATAATACATCTCCTCGCGACTAGATGAGTCTAGTTGCGGGGATCGACTAGCCAACCCCTGCACCGACAAAACGCGTTTGTTCGATCATCAAGGGTAAGAGATTGGATCTCCACTTCTCTACCTTCATCTAATAGATCTAGATCCATTGGGTTTCTTCCGCTTGTTTTGTAGGAAATTTTTTGTTTTCTATGCAACGACCCCTTCAGTGGTATCAGAGCCTAGATCTATTCGTAGATGTTGGTGCGATTAGAACACAAGGAGTTGTGGGCGTTGATATTTTATATTTATACCTTCTAGCATGCACTTTGCATCTTTGCGGTATTGTGAGATTGAAGCGGCCCGGACCAACCTTACTCGTCCACGCACGAGACCGGTTCCACGATTGACATGCAACTTGTATTGCATAAGTGGTTGGCGGGTGTCTGTTCCTCTTACTCTAGTGAAGGTGCAATTTTCAATGGAAGGCCTTTCAAAAGGATGAGTAAATAAGCAACTACTATATCACCGTTGTGGTTTTGCGTAGATTAGAACGGTTCTATCTCGTTGACCCAAGCCACGTAAAAATTGCATAAACAAAGTAGAGGACGTCTAACTTGTTTTTGCAGGGGTCTTGTGATGTGGTATGGCCAATATGTGATTTGTGATAATGTATGCAATGATCATGTTTGTAATCTTTCACGACTTGCATGTCGATGAGTACGGCAACCGGCAGGAGCCATATGGTTGTCTATTATTTTATGTGACCTGCGTGTCATTGAATCACCATGTAATTGTTTTACTTTATCGCTAAGAGTAGCAATAGTTGTAGTTACAATAGTTGGTGATGGCAACCATGGAGGAGGCGCCATAATGTCGGTGATGATGGAGATCATGCCGGTGCTTTGGAGATGGAGATCAAAGGCACAAGAAGAAAAGGCCATATCATATCACAATTTTGAATTGCATGTGATGTTAATACTTTTATGCACCTTATTATTTGCTTTGATGTGATACCTACGGTAGCATGATAAGGTGATCTCTCACGTTAATATCAAGAAGTGTTCTCCCCTAGTATGCACTGTTGCAAAAGTTCATCGTTTCGAAGCACCACATGATGATCGGGTGTGATAGACTCTTACGTTCGCATACAAACAGGTGTAAGCCAGTTTACACCCGCGAAAATACAGCGGTTTCCTTGACGATCCTAGCATGTACAGACATGGCCTCGGAACACAAGAACCGAAAGGTTAAACACGAGTCATATGGACGATATGATCAACATGGTGATGTTCACCTTTGAAGCTACATCATCTCACGTGATGATCGGTTGTGGTGTAGTGGATTTGAATCGTGTGTCACTAAAACAACCTGAGATATGTTGAGTTTAGTGGGAGTTCATATAGTAATTTAGATTAAGATGAACTAAAATTATCATAAACAAAAGTCCTAAGATGTCTTTGCAAAAATCCTTGTAGATCATGGTCGACTACGGTAGTCCGTTCGTTGCTGAAAAACTGCGTCTAGATGGGTCAAACTTTATCGAGTGGTACATGCTTTTGTGTGAAGTCCTACACGCCAATGACTTGTTTAACTTGCTAGAAGAACCAATAGGAGATAAACCCAAATATTTCTGCAAGCCATGAAGAGTACATGGAGTGGTTTTGAACCACCTACTTGAACGTCAAGTGGATGATGTGCACCTTCATGAATTCTGACCTAAGTAGACAATTCAAGAACTTGACTGCAATGGAGATTGTTGATGAGCTGAAAAATAGGTTTTTCGGCACAAGTTAGAATGGCAAGGTTCGAATGTCTGAACGGTTTTCTTTCACTCAAGATGGAAGAGAACACTTGCTTGGAACAACACCTGAGGAAAATGAATGAGATGTATTATACTCTGGCGGATGTTTGGAACCACGAGATGAATGAAGGTTTCGCGATAGATGGGGTGATACGCTAGCTTCTCCCCAGCTTCAAGAATTATGTCGGAGACTATGTCATGGGAAGGGATTTGATCACTTTCTATGAGTTTGTGTCTCGGCTGCGTCATGTCAAAGTGGAACCCATAGCAAGAGAAGTTGACAATACAGAAAGTATATAGTGATATACAAGTTATAAGTGGTTAAGTCCAAATTGCAATTGTGGCGGTTTCGATAAGTATTTGATACTCATTCTGTTTTAGGAAAACAGAACCTGCTGCTTGAGATTTGCATAAAGGATATGGGAAGACGTTGCGGAATGGTGGCAATCAAGGAGTTGATGCTGGCAATGATCTGTCTCTACATTTATCGTTTTGATTAGAGGATTTGAATAAGTTTTGTAATCGAACTAAGTGTGATTTTGATTAGTGTGTCTTGCTTATGTGAGACGGTTATTCATGTTAAAGACAATGGTTGTTCTATTTTCATGAGTGATCCTTTTTGGAAATCACAAGTTTCGATTATAAGTGTATTATTCTTATTATAATCTAAATGATAAATTGGTTGAACATTTATAAATAAAAGACATACTAAAGATATCCAAAACTTAATAATGACAATTGTTTTTAGTCGTGCTAAAGATTGAATAAACATTTTGATGTTTTATCAATGCACCTTATTGAAGGAGTATGACTAAAATGCCACCCTTTGGAAGAGTGCCATGAGTTGCCGAAAATAAACACAAGTGTTGGTTGTATTTTTCAGCAAATATTAAATGTCATTATTTTGTGCGCTCCATCATAAATGAAATGAGTAAATAGATGTATTTATTCGAGTTATGATATTTGATGAGATCAAATAAAATTCTGGAGTTTAGGATATTAAGTTAACAAGAAAATTGAGTCTTTATGATTTGATCAAAAGAGACAAAATATTTAAGTTATATGTTAGTATGTGGACTTGTGAGAAGTGTTATCACAAATTACAATGTTTAGAATATTTCAAAGGCGTTTGATATGTCCTAAGATATTGTAATCACACACTATTTGATATTGTGTGGTCTCAAAGAAGGGTTTTATTTCGGGGTTTTAATAATAGCATTTAGATTTATTTGATAAACACTCTGTTTAGAAATAAGGGTCTATCTAATGATTCGCATAAACGATTCCATATGAGTTATGAGAAGTCGTGGTAATTATGAGATAATTAGAGACTATTGCGAATAATGTTGTAGTATATTCATAAGTGTGACTATGAATGTGATTCCACAATATGAGACTAAAAGGGGCAAACCAATTTTTTGGTTGTGCTAAGTATTTTAGTGGTTTTATCATGAAAAGGTTTCATGGATAAAAGATTTGCTAGAATAAATTGAGAAGCTAAAACCTTGCCTGTTTATGTATCGAGTGGCACATATGTAAAGTGCTATGTTGGTTAAAACTTGACACATAAAGGAATTAATGATGGTGATCATTGAATTTCGGTTTAGCTTGTCTAAAGAGAAGTAGGATTCAAGAATATAAGTTTTGTCTTGTCACAAAATAATATTCATGATTCACTTGTCATGTTTGAGAAGCAGGACATACCTACGAAACTACAAAAGGAGAAATAGAAACTTTAAATAAGAAAATGACTAAGAGTCATCCTATGTTTAAGTTTAAATCACAAAGTAATTGTTACTTGATTTTGTGAAAGCGTTGTTTCACATATTTATTCTTCAAAAGGGTTTGTAGGGAATAAATAAAACTTACTGGACAAAAGCACAAGAGGTAAAGCTCTTTAACATATTCAATGTTGTTAACTACATGGTGTAGTAGTGCTTAAAGTCAAGTGGATTGATGCTAGCAAAGTACTAGCATTTCGTATAAAGAGTTCTCGATATTAATAGTTAATTAAGAATTTTGGAGGTGTCCAAAATATCGAGAAAATACACGAGTGTGATCTAATTGAGATATGTGGTGACATATATCAAGTGAGAGCAGAAACTAACTACCACGATCAAAATATGTGGAGACATATGTTTGAGTGGAGCTAGTTAATCATGGTCAAATATAGAGATAACATATTTCTGAGTGGGAGCCAAATTGGTTTCACTATTTAATATGTGTATGGTGTATATTTGAGTGGGAGTTTACAACATCTTGTTTATATGAAATGAAGATTTCATAAATGTTGTAAATATTTCAGGAACCATACGCATAACTTGTGAAGTTAATTTGAATGACAAATATCTATGGAGATAGATGCGTATTTTGTCGATAAATGAGTCAGGAACCCAACATATAACTTATGAAGTTAATTTGAACGTCAAATATCCATGGAGATGGATGTATCTATGGAGGATAGATATGTTTGATAAAGCATTATGTCAGGATGTTTAACCTAAGTAAGATTTTGATAGAGTTCAAAATGGAACAAGAGAAGAAAGGTTCAACTGCTTATGATAAATAGGTGAAACATTGAGTTGATAACTCAGTACAAAATTGATGGTTGGAGGATATGTTGGTATTCGCTATGAATTGTTCATAGGTCTAAACATATAAGAACCATGTATTTGTATATGACGATATATGACCCAAGTTCTTGGTTAGAAGAACGTGTTAGAATGAGGAGTCATTTTAACATGAAGATGAGATAAATTGAATCTAGAGAGTGGTAGACTTGGTTTAAGTCATAAAACCAAACTAGATTGGGGATCTCTTAATAGCAGAAGCGCAGTGAAAGCGTGATCGAAAATATCGAAGTGACTTGACTGTATTGTCGATTTGTAGAGTCTACAACATATAGGAGTATATGATTAATTCAAGGATTGAAAGATATAATATTTTGGTTTGAGAAATTTTATTTCAAGATTGAGTGAGTTCCGAGTGCACATGCTATGTGATAGTTCTTTTGACTGATCATATGTCATGTAGGCATAGAAGGGAAATGAAAGTCTCACTCTGTAACCAAATATATTATATTCATCATATGATGATGAGGTTTATCATGTGATGATAAAGTAATGTCAAAGTAGGTGGCATTGATGTTTTGCAAAAAACATAGAGAACTGTATAGTACAGTACATGGACAGAACCTCTTCCACGAGCAAACATGATCAGCACTGAGACTCCATGGGTGTTGGATCGAGAAAATGTAAACTAGATTATTGACTCTAGTGCAAGTGGGATACTGTTGGGAATATGCCCTAGAGGCAATAATAAAATGGTTTATTAGCATATTCATGTTTATGATAATAGTTTATTATCCATGCTATAATTGTATTAACCAGAAACATAATACATGTGTGGAATATAAACAACCAGTTGTCCCTAGTAAGCCTCTACCGGACTAGTTCGTTAGTCAAGAGATGGTTAGAGTTTCCTAACCATGGACTTGTTATAGTCACTTGATAACGGAGTCATATTATTAGAAGTAATGATGTGATGGACAAGACCCAATAATAAAAGAGTTGCATTTTATCGTGTCACACAGTTTCATTGCCAACGCTTTTAGTATATGCCAAGTATAGTTTCCTTAGACCATGAGATTATATCACTCCCATTTACCGGAGGAATAATGTGTGGACATCAAACGTCGCTTCGTAACTGGGTGATTATAAAGGTGGCTTTCAGGTATCTCCGATGGTAGGTTGTTGGGTGATATGTATCAAGATTGGGATTTCTCCCTCCATGTGACGGAGTAGAATATCTCTGGGCCCTCTCGGTAATATAGCATCTGGAAAGTTTGCAAACATGTGATTAGGAGTAATCACGGAGGTCCTATATTATGGACGAGTAAAGAGAATTTGCATGGTAACGAGATGGAACTAGATATGGAGATATCGACGGTCAAATCTCGGGCAAATTAAATATCATGAGACAAAGGGAATCGTATACGAGATTAAGAATCTCCGGCATCGTGGTTCAATCGATAAGGAACTTCGTTGAATATGTAGGAGTCAATATGGGCATCCCGGTCCCGCTATTGATTATTGATCGGATCATGTCTGCATATTCTCGAACCCGTAGGGTCACACACTTAAGGCTTCGATGTAGCTAGGGTTTTAGTGAGATAAGTAAATGGTGTAATCAAATGTTGATTCGGTGTCTTGGATGAGATCCTAGATATCACGAGGAGCTCCGGAAGAGTCTGGAGATAAAGTTTCATATAAGGAAAGTGGTTTTCCAGGGTTCCGGAAAAGTTCGGGAAAATTCCGGCAGAGTACCGGAAGATTCTAGAAGATTCCGGAAGGTTCCGTAGGGCCCCACATTTGGGGCCACGAACCTAGAAGGGCCCACATGGACCAAGGGGGCGTGCAGCAGCCCACATGGGCTGGCCGCACCAGCCCTCCAAGGCCCATGCGGCCAAACATATGGAAAAAAGGCCCCAAAACCCTAGGGGGTGCCTTGTGGGGTAAGTTTCCCCCTTGGCCGCCACCCCTAGGCTTGAGGGAGGGGCAAGGGCTTCCCCCACGCCTATATAAAGAGGAGGGGAGGGCTGGGGTGCACCTACCCCATACCCTAGCCGCCGGCCTCCCACTCCTCTCCCTCTCTCTCCTGCAGCTGCTTGGCGAACCCTTGCAGGAATTTCTCCACCATATCCACCACCACACCGTCGTGCTGCTGGAATCTCGTGAGCCACTTCCTCCTCGCTTGTAGGATCAAGGAGAGGAAGTATACATCGAGCTGTACGTGTGGATACCGCGGAGGCGCTGCTCGTGCGGTGCTCCATCGGATTGGATCTCGGATCGGATAATACATCTCCTCACGACTAGATGAGTCTAGTTGCGGGGATCGACTAGCCAACCCCTGCACCGACAAAACGCGTTTGTTCGATCTTCAAGGGTAAGAGATTGGATCTCCACTTCGCTACCTTCGTCTAATAGATCTAGATCCGTTGGGTTTCTTCCGCTTGTTTCGTAGGAAAATTTCTATTTTCTATGCAACGACCCCTTCATGGACTTGTTATAGTCACTTGATAACGGAGTCATATCATTAGGAGTAATGATGTGATGGAAAAGACCCAAATAATAAAGAGTTGCAATTGATCGTGTCACACAATTTCATTGCCAACACTTTTAGTATGCCAAGTATAGTTTTCTTAGAGCATGAGATTATGTCACTCCCGTTTACCGGAGGAATACTTTGTGTACATTAAACGTCACTTCGTAACTGGGTGATTATAAAGGTGGCTTTTAGGTATCTTCGATGGTATTTGTTGGGTGACATGAATGAAGAGTGGGATTAGTCCTTCCTTGTGACGGAAAAGATATCTCTGGGCCCTCTCGGTAATATAGCATCAGAAAGGTTGCAACCATGTGATTAAGTGGTAATCACGGAGATCCTATATTATGGACGAGTAAAGAGAATTTGCCAGGTAACAAGATGAAACTAGATATGGAGATATCGACGATCGAATCTCGGGCAAATTAAATATCATGAGACAAAGGGAATCGTATACGAGATTAAGAATCTCCGGCATCATGGTTCAATCGATAAGGAACTTCGTTGAATATGTAGGAGTCAATATGGGCATCCCGGTCCCGCTGTAGATTATTGATATGATCATGTCTACATGTTCTCGAACCCGTAGGGTCACACACTTAACGCTCCGATGTAGCTAGGGTTAGCAATGAGATATTTGATGGTATGAACGAATGGTGATTCGGAGTCTCGGATAGGATCCCGGACATCACAAGGAGTTCCGGAAGAGTCCGGAGAATAAGATTCATATAAGGAAAGTGGTTTCCGGAGGTATCGAAAAGGTTCGGGAATTTCTCGGCAGGGTACCGGAATATTCTGGAAGGTTCTAGAGGAGTATAGAAGTGGGGCCCATAGGAGTATGGGGCCCACATGGGATAAAGGGGTGGTGGACTGGCCTCAAGGGCCAGCCGCACCACCTGGCCCCAAGGGGCCCATGCGGCTAGGGCAAGGCCCAAAAAGGGGAGGAGGTCGACCTAACCCTAACCCTAAAGGCCGGCTGGCTTGGGGGCCAAGGCACCCCAGCCGCCGGCCCTAAAGGGCATGGGGCGCAGCCCCCCTGGCCACCTATATAAGGAGGGGTTGGGGGAGGGCTTCCGCACCCCTTGGCTCCCCCCAAGTGCTAGCCGCCCCCCCCTTGCTGCCATATCCACCACCTCCTACGCCACCCCTCTCCCCGGAGGGCTGCCGCCACCACTACCTCCTCCCTTGCCGCCCCACCTCTAGCTGTAGGGCTGCTACTGCGCCACCTCCTCCTTCCCCTCTTCGTGCCATGGCTTAGGCGAAGCCATGCTCGTGGAGATCTACACCATCAACGCCACCACAACCGTCGTGGTGCCGAGATCTATCTAGCCACTCCCTCCTTGCTTGCGGGATCAAGAAGGCGGAGTCTACATCGAGCCGTACGTGTGGATACCGCGGAGGTGCTGCTCGTTGTGGCGCTTCATCGGATTGGATCTTCGAGGAAATACATCTCCTCGCGACTAGATGAGTCTAGTTGCGGGGATCGACTAGCCAACCCCTGCACCGACAAAACGCGTTTGTTCGATCTTCAAGGGTAAGAGATTAGATCTCACCTTCGCTATCTTCATCTAGTAGATCTAGATACTTGGGGTTTCTTCCGCTTGTTACGTAGGAATTTTTTTGTTTTCTATGCAACGACCCCTACAGTCTCCGCGTGCCTCGGTTATTTCTATACCCGAGCTTTTTACTTATGCAATTTACATTGTGATAGCCTTCGTGCTTGAAGTTTTATATCTTGCTATCACCTTGTTGCTTGCCTTGCTTAGCATAAGTTGTTGGTGCACATAGGTGAACCTAGTATAATTAGGTTGTTGGCTTGTTAATTTAAACACATAGTTTTATTCCGCAATTATCAAGCCTTAAACCGAAAAAGTTTTAATCGCCATTCACCCCCCCCCCCCTCTAGGCGACATCAAGGCATCGTTTGTTCTTTCAGAGGTGACAAAAGAAGATCAAGAAGGGATAAAATCCTAAGCTTGGGGAGGCTCCCCATGGATCCTCCTCTGAAATATTCAAGAAGTCACAATCATCTAAGCTTGGGGATGCCCAAGGCATCCTCTTCTTCATCAACAATCATCGGTTTCTCTCATGGTACTATATTTTTATTCCTTTACACATTATGTGTTGTTCTTGGAGCGTCAGTTTGTTTTTATTTTCAGTTTGTTTGTGTTTAGTTATCTGGTCTTTGCAATAATTTGGATCCATGCATGCTTGTTTGGGAGAGAGAAACACTCTGCTTTTTCATTATACACTCCTGTGCTTCATTTATATGTGTTGAGTGTTTAGCCTTTGTTATTTTTGCTTCCAGCTCTTGTTTTCAAGCATCTCTTGTTCAGAGTTGTTAGCTTTTGTAGTTAGGAAGTATTGCTCTTGTTGTTTCACCCTTTTAGTTTTGTTTCCAATAAGTTGATTGGTATTTGGTTGAGTGGAAATTATCATGTAGGAAGTGTAAAAAGTGCTGCTTAATCTTGTAGATCATTGTCTTGAATCTTTGATACTTGTCAATTGTTTAGAGATATGAAGTAGATTAATGCTTAAACTTGTGGATCATCTAGTAAGAATAGATTAGTAAAGAACTACTGTGAAGCTTTAAAATTATGGTGCTTGTCCTGCTTGGTAGCTCTCAAAGTCTAGATATTCTTTTTGCAAAGAGTTGGTTTGGCTAACAAGGTAGACGGTGTGAAGTCCAGTGGTTACACATGATGTATAGCTGTAGTCATTCATTGAACCAAGTTGAAGTTATGTGTTTGCTTGATATCCTGCTAAGCCAAAAATTCCGTACTGAGAGGGAATACTTCTCGTGCATCCAACTCCCTGAGCCAAATATCTTTTCCATTTGTGTCCACCATACCTACCTACATGTGGTATTTCCCTGCCACTCCAAGTAATTTTTTCATGTGGTATCTTTAAAACTTTCAAGATTCTCCTTTTTGTGCCTCTGTTTTTTAAGCTCATGAGGAAGTAGTAGGAAGCTAGATATAACCTGTGACAAGCAAGGTCATTTCCCCCCTTTCACCCGGTGTTGATGGTTCACGTCCTCACTTGAATTTACCCGAGAGCGGCTTAAGAAAAATATAAATATAACTCACCATTCTCCTCGGCACAATGAAAGCCTGAGAAATCAGTTAAAACATTGGTTAGTGGTGAAGTCATTGACGAAAGCATGCATATCTCAAAATTTGATGAAAGTCTTGCTTGAAATGGGGGACTAGCTAGTTTCTTTACTGTGAAATCATTGACGAAAGCATGCATATCTCAAAATTGTTTTACTTCTGTCAAAAAATCAAAAAATAATAATAAAAAGCTCTAGCACATGACTAATCCCTGCTTCCCTCTGTGAAGGGCCTTTCTTTTACTTTTATGTCGAGTTAGTTTTCCTCTTCTTTTTAACCCCTCAAGCAATTACTTGGTATCAACTTTGGTTCATGTTTTACTTCATGTTATCTTTGTTTCTAACTGTGAAAACTTTGTATTGACTTTATCTTGAGATAAACAAGTTGCAAGTTGAAGCTTTTTGCTGAAAACTTAAATCTTCCTTTGTGTTGGCCAAACTCCTTTGTTGAACTAATATTGCTTTGAGAGATATCAATCATTGTCAGGTGTTATACTTTTAAATCTCCAAGGTACTCTTTTCTAGTAGATTCTTGCTTAGATGTTACACCTGGTTAATCATTGTTTATTTCATTCGATGAACCTTTGTGTTTGTATCAATGCATTCAGTTCATATGCTTACATGATCAAGAATGTGTTGGTAGCATGTCACTTCAAAAATTATTTTGTTATCACTTACCTACTCGAGGACGAGCAGGAGTTAAGCTTGGGGATGCTGATACGTCTCCGACATATCTATAATTTTTTATGTTCCATGCTTGATTATATATCAGTGCCACATGTTTTTATAATGTTTTCTATATCATTTTGGCATGATTTATGGAACTAACCTATTAACAAGATGCCCAGTGCCAGTTCTTGTTTTATGTTGTCTTTTTGTTTCAAAAAAGTTGTTCTGTGAAGTTTCTCGGAACGCGTTGCAAATTTACGTGATTTATTTCCAAGATGAAACAAAGACAGAGCCCGAAGGACGCCCGGAGGGGGGGCTCCCAGCCCCCAGACGCCCTACAGGCGCGACCCCACCCTTGGCCGCGCCTGGGGCCCACCTGCCGCCCTCCGACGTCGCCTCGAGTTGCCCCTTTGAAAGAACAAGCTATGCCCGGATGTCGCCTAGAGGGGGGGGGGGTGAATAGGCGATTAAAACTTTTTCTAATTAGGGGCTTGATAATTGCGGAATAAAACTATGTGTTCTAATTGCGGAATAACACTTTTTCTAATTAACAAGCCAACAACCTAATTACTAGGCTCACCTATGTGCACCAACAACTTATGCTAAGCAATTTAAGCGACAAGGTGATAGCAAGATATAAACTTCAAGCACGAAGGCTATCACAATGTAAATTGCATAAGTAAAAGCTCGGGTATAGAAATAACCGAGGCACGCGGAGACGAGGATATATTCCCAAGTTCCTCCTTGTTAAGGGAGTACGTCTCGTTGGAGGGGTGTGAGCTCGCCATAAGAGGCCTACTCAAGATGCCACAAAGGCCTCACCCTATTCTCCGATGAACCTCACCCAAGGGATTGGTTCACCTTCCACTATCGGAATCCTTCGAGGCGGATTCCGGAGCCCTTTACAACTTCTCTCGGGGCACACACCCACAACTCAATTGGGGGCTCCCAAACTCGTGTCGAAGCTTCACAACTCGAAGACTTCGCGGCACCTCCAACCGTCTAGGGTACACAATGCACCCAAGAGACACAAAGCTCCTGGGAACACAATGCACCCAAGAGTAACAAGCTTCTCAACGTCGATCTTCACGTATCACCGTAGGGAGAGCAACCCGATGCAACAAATGTAAGAGGCATGAACACACAAAGTGGTCAAATCCTTCACTCTCAAATTCCAACCAAGCAACAAATGCTTTGGGGAGAATAAGGGAGGAAGAACAAAGGGGATGAACACAAAGCAACCCCAAATCTAGATCCACAAGATTCCCTCACTTAGAGGGGATTTTGATTGGTCGAACAGTAGATCTAGATCTCCTCCCTTGAATCCCTAAGTTTGGACAAGAATCATTGGAGGGATTGAGAGGAATTAAGCTCACAAGTTTGCAAACATGGAGGAGAGAGAAAGAGAGCTGAGAAAAGAGTGAGCAACCAGCACTTGGGGAAGAAGGGGGCTATTTATAGCCTCCCCCAAAAACTAGCCGTTGGAAAAACGAGGGGCCGGAAATTCCGGGTTAAAGGGCCGGAACTTCCGGCCGGGGGCCGGATATTCCGGGGCTTACACCGGAATTTCCGGTGCCCCGGAAATTTCTGGAGCAAACCTCCGGTGCAAAGTTCCGGACCCCCACCCGAGAGAAAACGTGAAAATGACTTAGCCAAATTTTCCTTGGGCCGGATATTCCGGACCCCCGGAAATTTCCGAGGAAACTTCCGAGGCAAAATTCCGGACCCCCTCCAGAGAGAAAAGCCAAAAAGACTTAGCCAAAAAAGCTCAGATGAAAATATGGGCCGGATATTCCGGTGCAACGGCCGGAACTTTCGGGGGCCGGAATTTCCGGCCTCAGGGCCGGAATTTCCGCCCCACAGAAAACAGCAGAAATTGCAATATGAAAATGGGCATATCTTTTGCATCCGGACTCCGTTTTCGATGATCTTGGGCTCGTTGGACTCGCAACGAAAATCTCTACAAGATCATGCAGAGAAACCTCATTGTCCATCATGTGAGGAGGAGGTCACAAGGAGAGAGAGTTTGACCTCTCTAAAAAGGACACGCCGGGAAAACCTCCTTTTTGAAAACCGGAAAAGCCGTATCTTTTGCAATTGAAGTCCAAATGACATGAAACCAATTTTGTTGGAAAGAGGATGACAAATGCAACCTTTGTAAATAGCAAACAAGCAATGAAGATTTTGCAAAGAAATGGAAGAGATAAATCTTCCGCACGGATGAACCGGTAAAATCTCCAATACCGAAAACGCAATAGAAGACGCATATGGAAACCGTTTTCGGTGACCTTACCCTTGTCATGACGAGAACGACAAGCACTAAGATCACACCAAGATAAGAGGCAAATAAGAACCAATAGAGATGATTGCATGGATGCAAAGGTTTGTGCTCTCTACGACAATACGATCGCGATATTCGGTCGAGAGCCCCTCTTGATAGTACGACTATCTATCCTATAACCCGGTCTCTCACTACACATCATGAGACCGGTAAAATAGAAACCCTATCAAGATCATACCTTTGCCTTGCGCTTAAACCACTTGAGGTCGATGAAGACTATCTTCATCTCCTCAAGACGCACCACCTTCCTCGATTGCGCTTCGGTGAAGATTCACTTGATGCTCCCCCATACACCAAGATGGGAGACGCTCTCTTCGGCATATCTTTACTTGGCCTTGAGTGATAATCAACCCGCACAAAGCCTTGATCAACACACACTTTTCTTCTTCCCTTAACCTTGACTCCAACAAATGGAGAACAAGCAAACAAATGGACAACCTACAAATATAGCTCAATGCAAATATTGGTCCATAGAGATTGTCATTAATTAACAAAATCATGCATGGGGGCAACCATGCACTTTCACCCTTCGCCTATAAATTGGTTTTCGCCCCGAAAACCCTAAAAACACCGATCATATTCTCCAGAGTTCGTCTGAGGCCGCCGCCATCTCCAACCCTAGTTTGGGAGAGTTCTGTAGCTCTTCCCGGCACCCTATCGGAGAGGGGAATCGATACCGGAGGCATCTACACCACCATGCCTGCCTCCGGAGTGATGCGTGAGTAGTCCACCACGGGACTACGGATCCATAGCAGTAGCTAGATGGTTGTCTCTCCTCCTTGTACTCATTGTTTAGATCTTGTGAGCTGCCTATCATGATCAAGATCATATTATCTGTAACTGCTACATGATTGTGTTTGCATGGATCCGATGAATTGTGGAAGTAATTACTTTTGTTCATCTATGTGTTCTGTTTTATCTATGATCTTGCATGCTCTCTGATGCTAGTGGATGCTTTGACCAAGTAATTATTAGTGTTGTATGAGGGAGTATTTATGCTAGATAGTGGGTTCATGCCTCTCTTGTCTGAGCTCGGGTTGACAGAAACGATCAACACAAGAGATGTGCTGTTGCCACTAGGGAGAAAACAGCGGTGTGATTTCCTTGTGTTATTTACATTGTTTAAATTATGCACTTTTCTTATTGCAATGATCTGTTGCTTGCAACTTAATACTTTTGGTTGACATGGTGGATAGCGATCCCATGGTGGATTATTGATACGTGTCAAACGTATCTATAATTTTTGATTGATCCATGCTAGTTTTGTGATATTGTCACATGTTTCTATTATCATATTACATCATTTTTATGCATTTTTTCGGACTAACCTATTGACAAGATGCCTAGTGCCAGTTTCCTGTTTTTGTTGTTTTTGTATTTCAGAAAATTACTTCTGGAAATATTCTCGGAACTGGACGAAAATTTACGGGGAATTTTTACTCGACGGAAGGCACCAGGACACCAAAGGGGAGCCTGAGGGGCCACCCACAGGCCAGGGGCGGCCCCCTGCCGCGGCCCCAGGGCCACCCGCAGGTGGGACCCGCCCCTGCCCGTGGGGCACCCCCTCGGCCCCCTCCGACGCCTATAAAATCCCATTAAACCTAAAAACGTCGAGGCGGCCATTATTTTCCAGAGAAGTCACCCCGACGCGCCGTCACCATAAACCCTAGTTCGGGGGTGATTCTGAAGCTGATCCCGGCACCCTGCCGGAGGGGAGATCGATCCCGGAGGGCTCTTCATCGCCATGCCTTCCTCCGGGATGATTTGTGAGTAGTCCCACCTTGGACCACGGGTCCATGGCAGTAGCTAGATGGTAGTCTCTCTCTCTTGTGCTTCATGTCTTATGATCTTGTGAGCTGCCTAACATGATCAAGATCGACTATTGTAATACTATGTGATGTGTTTGCTGGGATCCGATGGATTATGAAGTTATGATCAGATTGTGCATGATTCTTATATGTTGATTTATGTTCTTGCATGCTCTCCGATGTGCATAGTTACTTTGGCCAAGTGATTGTGTGTATCTCTAAGAGGGAGTATTTATGCTAGATAGTGGGTTTTGCCCCCTTTTGTTCCTGGGCAGAGTGACAGAAACGTCTAAGGACGAGGGTGTGCTGTTGCTACTAAGGGTAAAACAGCGGTGTTAATGTCTCTTTTGATATTAGTATTGCTTACTTCATGCGCTTTACTTAATGTAATTGTTTGTTGCTTGCAACTTAATACCGTTGGGTGACAGGCTGGATAGCGATCCCACGGTGAACTTTTTAGACAAAGATGAAGTTGGACTCAACGGTCTTTGTTCATTGTCGTGAATATTATCATGTTCTCTAGGTGGCAGTTTTTGTTTTGTTTAAGGTATCACATTTAGCAGAGCGCGACATACAGTACAATATGAGTTTCTACGGGATCTGCTATTTACTATCCTAGAGTAAGGGCCTCTTTGGATTGTAGGAATTTCAAAAGATTTTCATAGGATTTCAATCCTTAGGAATTTTTCCTATGGATTGCCTTTGGTTCAAAGGAACGGTGCTACCAAAATCCTATGGATTGGATTCCTATGCCTCAATTCCATATCAATTTGAACATCAACTCCAACCTTTTTTAGGGCTTCTTTGGATCGTAGGATTAGAAAACATAGGAATTGAAAAAATACATGAATTTGATTGGATTGCATGTGCAAAACAGAGGATTACATAAACAGAGGAAAACTGCAGGAATGGTCATTTGGATGGAACACAGGAAAAACACAAGAGAAATGCCTCGATCCTACGCGAATGAGTGTAAAAAAGAGGTTAGACTGGATGTTGAAAATCCTATGGGATTGGGGTGTAGGAATGCTATCCATAGGAATTTTGGAGGTGTCATTCCTTTAATTCAAAGGGCTTTCTTAGGAAAAAAAATCCTAAGGATTGGAATCCTCCAATATTCCTATGAAAATCCTTCGATCCAAAGAGGCCCTTAGACTCAGGCGCGTAGGATTTGTAAACCTATAAAATTTCTGTGTTTTTCATATTTCTGTGTTTTTCAACCCTGCGATCCAAAGAGGCCCTAAGTGTAGGTTTGTATATTCCCCCAAAGATGGACACGCATATCCGCTTGGCGTCTTCAAAACAGGCTCACGCATACCGTGGCCCAAGACACATCGTGGGTTCCCTCTCGGTCGCCAATCCAGTCAATCCACATAACCCCATCGCGCGCCGCCGCCCTCCGCCGCATCCTCCAAAACCCTAGCTCTCGCCCCCTCCGGTCCCCGGCCGCCGCGATGCCGAATCTCGAGTGCCGGATGTACGAGCCGCAGTTCCCTGAGGTGGACGCGCCGGTGATGATCCAGGTGAAGCACATCGCCGACATGGGCGCCTACGTCTCGCTCCTCGAGTACAACAACATCGAGGGCATGATCCTCTTCTCCGAGCTCTCCCGCCGCCGCATCCGCTCGATCTCCTCCCTCATCAAGGTCGGCCGCCAGGAGCCCTCCATGGTGCTCCGTGTCGACCGCGACAAGGGCTACATCGATCTCTCTAAGCGCCGGGTCTCCGAGGAGGAGGCGGCCACCTGCGAGGACCGCTACAACAAGTCCAAGCTCGTGCACTCCATCATGCGCCACGCCGCCGACACCCTGGGCGTCGACCTCGAGCCCCTATACGAGCGCATCGGGTGGCCCCTCTACCGCAAGTACGGCCACGCCTTCGAGGCTTTCAAGCTCATCGTCACCGACCCCGACGGGGTGCTCGACGCCCTCACCTACGAGGAGAAGGAGATTGGACCGGATGGCCAGGAGGTTCGTCTCCGACCACTCTCCATAACTTCCCCTTGCTGCTAATAGCTAATTAACTGCTCATTATTTGGTGTATTAGAAGCAATGTCATCAATTCACTGCAGGCTGGTAGTGTCATGACGACTTGACATTAGTATCTTGCACGATTAGATGTTTACATGTGTTCTTCAAGTTGATACTGTAGTCTGTTAAATTTGTCCTGCACCAAATTTGCCCCATGAACTGTTAATTCCTAGTAGCTGGTTTGGAGTCTGTACTTAATACAATTACCTAATCTGTATAGGTTCAAGGATTATTTGTTGCTTCAGATTGGTTGGTATAAATGTAGCGGTGTCATCAATCCTCTTACAGGCTGGTTGTGTTATGACTGGAGAGTATATCTTGCAACTTATTAAGCATCAACATATGTTTGCGCGTGCACACTCAACTTGTTTTATCTAGTAATCAGGTAGGAATCTGTTCCTCCTGCAGATTGCCAATTTTTTCCCCCTTCAGGCCTTCCCTCCGAGCAGTTAGTTCGTAGTATCTGGTTTGAAGTCTAGATGGCATTCGTAATTAGTTGGTTCAAGGATTTCTGTGGTTTCAATTTTTCTGTGGAAACTTGGCAGAGGTCCTTAGTTTGATTCTTAATGTACTGTCCATTGAAGTGATGTAAATCTGGTATTGATTCTCTAATACTAGGTAATAAGTTAGTAGTTACAAGTTAGTAGACTGTATAAGCATATATTTGAATGCTAAAATTAGGTACCGTCATTTGAGTACGTTAGACTTGAAGTGATCATTATGCTGATGTACTTTGACCGCATTATATGCTATGGTAGTTTCGATTTTTGGACAGATAGGGCTTGCCATGAATTAGCTCCGTCCAGTTAACTGCCAATGGGTAGGCATAGCCAAAATGTTGGCATTGACAACTTGGGCTGCAAACCAAGCAAGCTCGTAGTTGGTTTATGGTATAAATTTTTACTGATATGCAAGGTTCAAAAAAGCGCTGAGCGCTGAGCGAGCGGTGAGGCTCAGCCTAGAGGAACTACTGCTTAGGCGAGCTTAAGCGGTGCTTAAGCGTTTAGGGTAAAAGCGTACGGAGAAGGCAATATATGTTGTAAATTTGCACTGCTCAGAGGAATTTCGAGGAGACAAACAAACGGCCCATGCTGGCCCAGCCAGGCCTGCCCGGCCATACACCACACAGGCATACGCGTTTACCCTAACCTAGCTGTTTTACACTCCAACCCCCGCCGCACACACACGAGTTCCTGCAAACAGAGCACGCACATGCGCCCTGCTTCATGCGACACAGCGCCACCACGGCACACCAGTGACCCGGATGGCTCCAGTCCGCCTCTGGCACAAGGAGATCAGGCTGACTCCACCAAGCTGCATGCGCCTCCACGCCCGGCACCCCCGACCCACTCGCCCGCCTCCTGGTCGCCGACTTCCCCACCTCCTCGAGCTCTCCTCCCTCCTCTGCCTCCAGCTCCGGCCATCCACCGCAGCGCTCTGACGCGCCTCTCGGTGTTCCACCCGCAAGCACCTGGACGCGAGAGCTCACCTCCCAGTCATCAGCCCTCTGCTCTTCGTGAGCGGAGGAGGGAGATTTGCGGGCGGCACAAGGGTTGACCGCTGCCTAGCACTTTTTCTCTCGCTCAGGCCAAAAGCTGAGCGGAAGGGCTCCGCTTCGCTTTATTTTGCGCTTAGGAGTACGCTTCCGAACGCTTTTTTGAACGCTGCTGATATGGAGATTCGTTCCCGACCCCTTCCCGCAACTGCTGCTTGCTGCTAGTGGCCAATTAATTGCTTAGTATTTGGTGTAGTCAATGCAGTGTAATCAATTCACTTGAGGCTGTAGTGTTATGACTTGAGAGTTGATACTAACCTCTTCCAACCAATTATCATGTTCATGTGTTTCTGAAATCTGAAGTAGGTATTTGTTGCACTGCAGTTTGTAATGTGTCCCGCGTAAAATTTGCCCCTCAACAGTTTTTCCTAGTAGCTGATTTGATGTCCGTATTTAATGAATCTGCATAGATTAGTCGATTCAAGATTTTCTTTGGCGTCAAATTGGTTGGTTGGAAGATACTTTAGGCCCAGTTCTTTTCATGGCTTAAAAAAAAGCTGCCCCCTCACTTTCTTCTCCCATGAGCCGATTGGCTTATTACTTGGGGCTTCTACTAGTTATCTCATAACTAGTTTTTAAGCTGTGTCGGTTATGGGAGAAGCCCCAAGTAATAAGCTGTGCGGATTATGGGAGACGTTGGGGTGGGGTGGCTAATTTTTTAATCCGCCAAAAGAACTGGCCCTTTGCTTGTTTTTTGTGTACTGCTAATTGAACTTGTACAACCTAGTAAGTTGTATAAGCATAAGTTTCAAATACAAAATAATTTGGTACCATTATTTTTGTGTCAGATACATTTGAGATGAAATAATCATTAATGGTGCTGTGTTTTAACCACAGCGTATGCTATATTTACTTTTGGTTCTTGGACAGCATATTGATGGATGAAATCTTAGGGCATATTTGGTTCCTAGCTAGATTTTGCAACACTTCTTTTACCAAGTTGTGGCAAGCCACAAAAAGTGTGGTGAAGAAATTGGTCGCCACAAGTGAGGCAAGTTTTGGCAAAACTACGGGTGTGTTTGGTAGCCCGGCTCTAACCAGAGATTCTCACCTCAACCCAGTTTTGGGTGTTTGGTAGCCTGTGTTAGCCATCTCAGCCATGCCCACCTTATACAGAAAAGGCCTCTCAGCCCTGCCCACTTGTGAAGCTCAAATCGAGCTTCTCAGCTCAGCCAGGCTGAGTTCATCCGGAAACCTTCCCACGCGTGGGCCCCACCCGGGCGTTGGCCGCCCAGCCCCTACCGAAAATCATCCTCATTTCCCCCGTCTCCTTCCCTGCCTTGCGCCACGGAGCTCCTTCTCTGGTGCTCCTCGCGCCGCCGAGCTCCTCCTCGCATCGCCCCACTCCTCCCTGCGCCGCCTAGCTCCTCCTCCCGCCGCAGCACGGCCTACTCGCGGCGCGCTGCCCCGCTCCTCCCTGCGCCGCCGAGCTCGCCCAGCTCCGCCAACCACCGCCTCCTCGCGCCGCCCACCGCCGCCTCCTAGTGCCACACAACGCCGCCGTCCCTCCTCACGGCAGCACCGCCGACGGGCTGCTCTTCCGCATGGCAGAGAGAGGAGGCGCCGCAGCACGGCCTCCTCGCGTCGCCCAGCTCCGCCCACCGCTGCCTCCTCGCGCCGCCCACCGCCTCCTCGCGTCGCCCAGCTCCGCCCACCGCCGTCCCTCCTCGCGGCAGCGCCGCTGACGAGCTGCTCTTCCGCAATTCCGCATGGCAGAGAGAGGATGGGTATCTCTGGACCCGATTGCTTTTTCTTTTTCTTTCCAGGGACCTGGATGTAAATATTTGGATCTATTTGTAATTTAAATTCTGGACTTGGAGGACCTATCAGTAAAAACTACAATATAATAATTTTTATCTTATAATCAGATTTAGCTTACAAATTAGGCTAATATGACCACATAATATAAATATTTTGAAACGTTATTTAGACACGGTTGAAATATTAAAATAATTACTCTAGTCTCAGCCTGGTCCAACATATACAAGCCACCAAACAACATCTCATCTTAGCCTGTCTCAACACATACAACCTACCAAACACATAGCAAAATCTCAATCCAACATGTATAAGGTCAGCTTGGCCCAGTTGAGAAAGCCATGTTGAGATGACCCAGGCTACCAAACACACCCTACGTGTCTGACAGGTTGGACATGCTGCTAACAAAGTGTGGCATGCTACAGTTGTGCCAATGAAAAATAGCCACAAGCAGCTGCTACACTTATGGCAAAGTTAGGCAATGTGTGGCTATGAACCTAACATGCCCTTATACCGACATGGGGCTAGTGCTGTTTATGCATGCTTAAATCACTCCTATAGCATGTGACTTTTCAGATTAGACATTCCTCAAGATTAATATGTGCTGATATTTTCTATAGGTGACTAAAGTTGTGCCGGCTGTCACCCCTGAGGTTAAGGATGCCCTGGTGAAGAATATAAGGAGGAGAATGACACCACAGCCACTCAAGATCCGTGCTGATGTTGAGATGAAATGCTTCCAGTTCGATGGTGTTCTCCACATTAAGGTTCTGTTTGCTTCCATGATCCATCCATGCAGTTTGGTTTCCAAGTATATGTTTGGTTATGATTTGCTGTGTCTATTTTATAGGAAGCCATGAGGAAAGCTGAAGCTGCTGGAAACGCTGACTGCCCTGTGAAGATTAAGCTAGTTGCTCCTCCGCTTTATGTTCTGACCACACAGACACTTGACAAGGTTAGTGATTTCTATTATCTTCTAGTCATTTGAGGATTAATGTCGATTCATGACTTTAGATTTGCAATTTTTTTTTTTTTTTTGCTTTGAATAGAAAATCTGAAAAAGAAAAAAACTCATCCCAAGGAATACATGTCTTTGCATGGAGAACATGTGTATTTTCCAGATTATGTTAATCTATCTTATAACCTTATCATATAACCAGGGAGGGGTAGTCATTGATTATGTGTAATGTGCATTAGGAAAATTGGGACCTTCAAATCTCACCAATATTCAGATGCCCCTTTATTGGTTGGTTCTACGATTCAGCATTCTGTTACTAAGGAAGTGGGCACTTAGTATCCGCACATCACATTATATTAATGTATATGGTTCTGGGGTTATAATTCATAAAGAAAGGAGGCGGAATTGGGTTGCCCTGATTATACGAGTGTGGGTGGCGAGTTTTAAACATGGGTGGCTGACTGAACATGAATGATGATTTTAGTATGTTATGCAATGATGTCAATCTTGTTTATTTTGTATATTGTTGTTGTGAACAGGAGCAGGGAATTGCAGTGCTGACGAATGCGACCAAAGTTTGCGCGGAAGTAATTGAAAAGCACAAGGGGAAATTGGTGGTGAAGGAAGCAGCTAGAGCTGTAAGTTCCTCATTATCTGGGTTCCGCAACTAATGAGTGAAAGAAACCACTGTCAATTCTGATATCTGCAGGCATCTTGAATCATGCAGCTGGATTCTCCTAAAATTTTAAACTTCTATTAATGTCTTATAACCATGATTCATGTTTGTTTGCATGTTGTGCAGGTGAGCGAGAGAGATGATAAACTATTTGCGGAAACGATGTTAAAGCTGAAGTTAGCAGGCGAGGAGGTTGACGGCGACGAGGACAGCGAAGAGGAGGAAGATACTGGAATGGGGGATGTAGACTTCACAAAAGCTGGTGCTGGTACAGACTGATCTTCTCCGGTACTACAGTAGTGGACGAGATTACTTTGTACAGCAGCGCCAGCAAGAAGGAAAGAAATGATGTTTGGCTGCTCCTGTTTGAGGAGCCACGGTGGATGAGACTACTGCATTAGATGGTGGTGGTTACATATTGATTTGTTTTTCTTGGAACGCTAATGCTGAATTGCTGTTAGATTCACTGTTGCTACATGTTTTCACCAACATTTATATACATGAAATTTTCCTAATGGTTCCTCCCAAGCAAAATTGTGGTCCGAGATTGCTTGGCCTATTCTCTGAATTCTTGCAGATTCGTGTCCCCTCACAACCAAAATTGCTGGTTGAGATTGAGCTTGCTATCTGAATTACTACCTGTTAATGTCCTCTGTCAGTAGCACATCTGCAAACATTTGCGGGATTACTGCTTTTTACGCATTACGCATATGCAGTCGTCTCCAACAACACGTGCTTCAAAATCAAACGATGTCTTATGTAAGATTATACTAGTGGAATTTGGTGCGGCGACACGCCGCACCTGTTGTATTTTAAAATTTCGTAATTTGTCGCATTCTTTTGTCTAGTTTGTCCAAAATTTCATTAAATTGGAGTTGTGGAAATCCGATGGAATTTGGCATCTATTAAATTTTATTGAAATTTGCACTAAATTTGAGTATTGAAGCATTTTTTTCCGTCACGACACCTACGTTGTGTTCGAAAATGTTGTAATCTGTCTAAATTTGTTGTTTATTTTCTCTAAATGTTCACTAAATTGGAAATGTTGAAATCCGTTGTTAGAGTCCACAATTAGATGTAGTGCACCTACAATGTATATAAATGTTAGGCATTTTAAATTGTTTAAGTTTGTTTGTATTTTGGCGTTAGTAAGTACCAAAAAAAAATTTATGAGGTCATGTATCTTTGTAATTTGTCATAAATATCGAAATATTTAGTTTAACTCCATAGTCTGAAGAAGTGCGTTGTAAGGGGTTTCGGAAAATTCAAACATTTAGTGGACGAAGCATTTTTAAATTTTATGTCCATAATTAGAGAGTTTTCAGCTAAATTATTTCTAAATATTAAACAACTTAGGAAGATATAATAAGTTCATATTTTACCTTCAAAATTTAGTTGAACTCCATATTCGAATGGATTACATTAGGTGGACATTTATTAAATTCATTCTATAATTTGAGGGAATTATTTTGGATTCTCACCAAATGTTTGGCGAACTGACATCTTGAAATATGTTTTCATTATGCTGTAAGTAGTGCAAATAATGTTTGTTTTTTTTCCTTGACTGCGCAATATAATGAGAGGAAATGTATTTTGTGAGCATTTATTAAATTTTAGTCTACAATTAGATGAAGTGCACCTACAATGTATATAAATGTTAGGCATTTTGAGTTGTTTAAGTTTGTTTGTATTTTGGCGTTAGTAAGTACCAAAAAAAAACTGAGGTCAGGTATCTTTGTAATTTGTCATAAATATCAAAATATTTAGTCTAACTCCATAGTCTGACGAAGTGCGTTGTAAGGGATTTCGGAAAGTTCAATGCATAATTAGAGGAAATAGATTTTTATTTTCTTCAAACATTTAGTGGACGCAACATTTTTAAATTTTATGTCCATAATTAGAGAGTTTTTAGCTAAATTATCTCTAAATATTAAACAACTTGGGAAGATATAATAAGTTCATATTTTGCCTTCAAAATTTAGTTGAACTCCATATTCGAATGGATTACATTAGGTGGACATTTATTAAATTAAATCCATATTTCGACCAAATTATTTTGGATTTTCACCAAATATTTGGCGGACTGACATCTTGAAATATGTTTTCATTATGCTATAAGTAGTGCAAATAATGTTTATTTTTTTCTTCCTGACTGCGTAGTATAATGAGAGGAAATGTTTCTATGAGCATTTATTAAATTTTAATCCACAATTAGATGGAGTGCACCTAGAATGTATATAAATATTAGGCAGTTTGAATTGTTTAAGTTTGTTTGTATTTTGGCGTTGCTAAGTACGAAAAAAAATATCTGAGCATGCTGATATTTTTGGGGTAACTCAATTTTTTATAGTAATTTGAAATGTTGAAATGTGCTTATTTTTTCCAAATAACATTTAAGTTAACTATGTTGTTAGCGGTACTGCATATTTTCTGAATTTGTGCTAACAAATGGGGAAAGTCTGTCTATGTTGCGTTCAAATTTTGATCATTTTGTATTACGCAACAATATTTTGTGCTTTGGTATATGTAGGCAGTGTTATTTTTTTTGAGCATTTTGTATGTACTTTAGTGAATGTTCAAATATTTATCGAATTAAATTATTTAAATATGTTCGTATGGTAGCATGAATTTTTAATTGTAATTAGGGGAAATGTATTCCAAACATCTCCAAATATTTTAAAGTTTTGAATTTTTAGAAAGTTTTGTTCTATGGCATAAGTAATTAGCACGTAATTTTCTGGTTATTTTGTTGTATTACTCATATTTTTTATCGGTGGATATACTCAGAGATTTTGATTTTCGAACGATTTTTATTTTTTCTGGAAATTATCTAGCCCTTCACGCTAATTCTGGAAATTCTTTTTTTTTGTTGTAGGTATGTTTTTCTTTTCCATGTTTGTGAGTACCGTGGTGTAAATAATTAAATTCCGGAAATGTGCATATGTAAAAGTTTTTTTGGTTTCTAATATGTTCAATTTGAAGGAAAGTTTACGTTGTTAAGTTGTTCGAATGCCAAAATTGGAAAACTGGGAAGTTATTTATATTTACTAAATTCAATTTAGAAGCAAGGTACCATTAGAGCAAATGAATTTGCATTTTGTTGGAATGTTCATCTAATCAAACTTTTTTTTAATACAGTGACTATTTTGCTTTTTTACAATTTTGTGGAATTTGGTTGCATTTGATTTGGACATGTATACCAAAAAAAAAAAAATCTGAGGTCAGGTATCTTTGTAATTTGTCATAAATATCGAAATATTTAGTCTAACTCCATAGTCTGACAAAGTGCGTTGTAAGGGATTTCGGAAAGTTCAATGCATAATTAGAGGAAATAGATTTTTATTTTCTTGAAACATTTAGTGGACGAAGCATTTTTAAATTTTATGTCCATAATAGAGAGTTTTCAGCTAAATTATCTCTAAATATTAAACAACTTGGGAAGATATAATAAGTTCATATTTTGCCTTCAAAATTTAGTTGAACTCCATATTCGAATGGATTACATTAGGTGGACATTTATTAAATTAAATCCATATTTTGACCAAATTATTTTGGATTTTCACCAAATATTTGGCGGACTGACATCTCGAAATATGTTTTCATTATGCTATAAGTAGTGCAAATAATGTTCGTTTTTTTTTCTTCCTGATTGCGTAGTATAATGAGAGGAAATGTTTCTGTGAGCATTTATTAAATTTTAAACCACAATTAGATGGAGTGCACCTAGAATGTATATAAATATTAGGCAGTTTGAATTGTTTAAGTTTGTTTGTATTTGGGCGTTGCTAAGTACGAAAAAAAATATCTGAGCATGCTGATATTTTTGGGGCAACTCAATTTTTGTTAGCAATTTGAAATGTTGAAATGTGCTTATTTTTTCCAAATAACATTTAAGTTAACTATGTAGTTAGTGATACTGTATATTTTCTGAATTTGTGCTAACAAATGGGGAAAGTCTGTGTATGTTGCGTTCAAATTTTGACCATTTTGTATTACGTAACTATATTTTGTGCTTTGCTATGTGTAGGTAGTGCTTTGCTACAGTAGCTACTGTTCCTTAGAACAGTAGCCGAGCGCGGAGAGGCCGGCGTCACGCCGCGCTTGTGATAGCTTGTATTTTTTTTTTAATTTTGAAGAATTTGAATATTCCATTTTTTTAAAACATGACATATGGGCTTGGCAATCCTTTTTCCAGTTTTTTTGGATAAACCTGATCAGCAGTTTAAGAGTAGCCGAATTAGTTAAGCCACTGTGTGCCAAATTTCTTTTTAGGACTACCAAGATTAGTTTCAGTTTACTTTTAGGACCACCAAGATTTAGTTCCTATGGTTTAAATGGGCAGGATACCAAACACATAGTTCTCCAAAGTTCCTTGATTTCTGGCAAATTCAGAGTTATCTGTTAGTTCAGAATTCAGGTTCCATTAGCTGCAACACGAACTGGAATTTGCACAGAAGAAGCACACATGCCAATGCAAATAGATAGTGAAGCCCTAACTGGTTATCATTACTTGATTGCCACACTGCATAAAGATTTGAACATGAAATGAATCTGTACTGTAACTAAACTGAATCGAACACAAGAAAAACAGAGGAAAAAAAATCACATGGTATTGACACTAAACAGTACCACTGCCATGAACTACAACTTGGTAACAATTAAACACAACACAAAGACTGCGAAGGGAGTAGTGAGTACAATCACTCCTTAACTCCTACACCACTGCCAAAACTACTTGTGAGATATTGCAGCCAATGAACACACTTTTTCGACACAGGTCTTCTCCTCGGTGCAAGCTTGACGGCGCGGCCATCTTCGTATCTTTCTCTTTGCTTGTAGTTACTTCATAATTATTTAGCAAAGGGTCGAAGCAAATATTTTTTCAAAGAAGACCCGAGGCAAATAATGTAGATAATAGGAATGAGATAATAATGAAGTCTCGATGCAATATAGGATACGTGTTGAATAAGAATTAGGACACCAATGCCTCGACTCTTTACAGGTGAAGGGGCAACACTGCTATTATCCAACAGCCAGATGAGCTGATCGATAGACTAACCTGCCAAAGGGGCTACAGATATTGATGCATGGCAATTACTTTTAAAAACGTGATTTCCTTTTATTTTAAACAAAGCAACAGAGAGCAAGGGCAAACCACAAGGAGCTCAGGTAACAGCAGCAAGCATTATTTTAGACACATCTAGAGGAAGAAATCATCGATCTGGATGACCTGTAATCAGCATTGCAGCAAAGGGTACTGTAATATGTACTGTTAGCAACGCAGATAAGAATGTGGTTAAAACCTCATCTATGCTCTTTTCCGTTTGAAGCTAGACATGCATAGAATTCCAGTTTGGTTCGAGAACCTCAGGGCCAAAAGAATAGTTAGCAACTTTCTCACCTGCAGTAAAAATTGGTATGGTGTTACAGGTATGGGTGGTTTACCTCAAAAGTTAGATAATGTAGAAGGCTGTTTACAAACTTTTGACCGTAAAATCGCTGTTCCTAGAATCTTGACAGAACGGAACACCTGCTTTAGAGTTTTACATCAGTCAATGTGAATACATAATCAAAATAACCAAACTGACTTGATATATCAACTCCTTTTTTCCCATCAAAGATTTTTTTGCTTAACTGATGGATATAACATAAGTGCCGCTGTAGGAAACTCCTGGTACTCCATTTTCTTCTTCGAGCATGCCAGAGCCACCAGATGTAGTGCTGGTCAATCTCGTGTGATTTCCATTAAGAGAATCTAAGTGCATAGTGACACAATATATGAATAGATAGATTGGATAAAAAATATGAAAAGCAAGTACTAACCGAAACTGAATGAATAAACATCTACTTAAAAAATGTAACATAAGTATGATGGCGTCTAATAAAGTATGGTTTGCAGCCCATGCAAGTTGCAACTCAATTTGTACGAAAAAATCATATACTGTATATGAAAGGAATATAAAAAAAAATAGTACTGACAGTAGAGAACACAGGACTGCTGTACCATATATTCTAAGCAAAATACCATTTACCAAGTAGGTACAATGTGGATTAGTTAAAAGGCGGCAGGGAGAGACATGATGAGAACAAAGACCAAATAACAAAACTAAGCCTCGGTACTGTATTTGATCTGATAAATGTTAGCTGATTACGAAAATGATAAAAAGGGGACCTGATACAACTCCTGTTCATAAGAAAGTAAAGAAAGCAAAGCATTTGCAGCAGAACCTGCTAGTTCTATTTTGCAACAGTCACACAAAAATATCAGACATGTAAAAGTTCTGGATCAACTAAAAAAGGAAACTGGAACAGTATGAAAATAAAGTTATGAGATCCCACATCTACTAAATGTCAAGATGCGGAGCTCACCTAAAATCTTCAAACAGAAGAAGTTGCAAGAGAAGCCTCAAGAAGTGGCTTGATATGCTTTCCTGTAGTTTGCCATTTGATCCTTCGAATTCCATAAGCTGTGAACTAAGTTCTCCTGTGCTTCCAATTATTTCTTTGAAATGGTACGAAGCAAGAGCATTTACTCCTGTCAGCCACTTCTCAACAACATCGACATCCTGCAACATGGACAAAACAAACCTAGCTTTCTCAGCTGGGGAATATTGACTGTATTTCATTATATAGAATGCACAACAATTGCAAGTGTTTCACATATTATAGATCAAAGAAAATGTATGGACATCATAAGTGACAACCGAACAAAACATCTGATCATGCATTGTAATTCGCCAATTATATCTTGGTCATCTTTTTTTCATGATTTTCAAACACTGAAGGTTTGCTCAGATAACCATATATCAATTGAAGGCAGATGCAGAAGTGGGATCAGTGGGATAAGTGGGCTAGGGCTAATTAGATGGTCACTAAATGAGATTATCTATTCTCATGAGAATTCACGGAGGGCATGTAATTTTTTTTTTTTACTAAGTGCAACAACAAATCACAATTGTATTTTAAACCAGAGTAATCACTTTGGATTTTTTTTTAACAAAACTACTGAATAGAACATGAGTTGACCAACTTTTTTCTATGGAATTGGATCCATAATATGAAATATGGTGCGGTACTCCAGTTGCAAAACTTCACTCCAGAAACGAAATTGGTCGCACAATAAGTTGGCGTTGCAGGGGATTGAATATCTGGTGCTCCAAGGATATTCTAAATCCTTTTCTCAAATAAAGTTTCAAACACACTTAATTTAGAGTACAAAATTATGCAAATCAGCTAGCTTTTTTTAGTTGTGACAATTACTGTGGCATTAAGTACTGCTGTGTACGTACCTGCTGGTCAATGAAGAGGAGCCCTAACTCATACATTTCCTTGTCTCGATTCTTGTTCTTCCATATCCGTGTGAGGCGTACCTTGACTTTCTATCGCGGCCGTCGAGCAGAGAGGTCCTTCACTGAACCCGTCTGCATTCCTGTTGGAAAAATCACAGTGAGTAAACAAATTGTTAAGAATAAATGAATGAAAGGTGCTTCTGTCCAAAGAAATACAGGTACAAAAATAATGGTATAGTCTGTTGTGTGTGTTAATAATGCTTTATAGAACAATAGCTCGTTATCTAATCGTCAAGTCATATGAACAGATACATAGGGATTTTCTTAAGAATTAGTATTTTTTTATAGAGGTAATAGACTTAACCAAGTTGGGCCATAGCAGGACTTAAAAGAAATTGAAAGAAACGTATGTACAAAAATATTAGTAATTCAAAAGAACTTGCCTGTAAAAAAAAATACTAATACGATTCCTGAAGGACTCAAAATTATAAGCAATTAAAAGGATAGTGAAATATGAATCTATTTTGAGCATAATGCAATATACTAATTTTAGCATACCATTTGCGAGATTGCAAAGTATTATTGTGACACTGAAACAACAGGACAATTGAAACATCGTCGTCAGGCTAGAAAGAGATTTGCTAATACATTTCCGGCCGGCTGTACCTCGTCTTCCTGAACCAAAGCGCAAGATTTAGGAAAAGTGGAATAGATAGACTTGCAACTGAATGAGATAAGTACTCTAAATCAGCAAAGATAATTATATGTTTGAAGGTACTGACCAGAAATGCAGCTATGTCACTTGGCTAAGCCTTCAAATCAAAAGGCTCAGATTCTGCTTGTCTGTATACAGAGGAAGAGAAAGAAAAGAAACAGAACTAATCGTACCTGGATGGGCAGGGACAGAGGACGCCATTCTCGTGGCTTGGGGATGAGGCGCCCAACCTCGTCTGCAGCGGCCTGCGCGGCACCTGCTCCGGTGCCATCTCCACCTCGAGCTCCACCAAGATGGAGAGGGCGAGGAAGAGGAGAAGGAGGGGTACCGCAGCCTCGTCGTCGTAGAGGGCCGCTGCAGCTCCTCCCTCAGGCTCCATCTCCAGCACGGCTCCACCGCAGCGGATGGAGAGGGCGAGGAGGAGGGGGAGAAGG